>WHPZ01549538.1:0-10104 GCA_016617965.1 Macrosiphum rosae | reverse complement strand
AACTATAATCATGTTATTGTCATAGCAAGTGATTTTTATATATTTGAACTGCCACATTAGAGGGCCACGTATCATTTCTTTCCCTCAATCATTAGCATTGTATATGCTCCAACATTATTATTGCCTCCCCACACGCATTTCTTCCCCTACTAGTAATAACTAAATTCACTATAGTTATTACCTATATTACAATTTGTAAATTAATTAATGAATCATAAAAAAGAAGAATCAAATGTAAGTGTTGGAGGGGGCAAACCTATCACCCCCTCAAATGATCGAGGATCTTGTTCAAACATATAATAAAGCCATATAAGTTAATTTACTCTGTAATCAACCTTTACTACCTAATCCGTTACCTATGTGTACCGTTAGTCGTTACATACCATGTCACCGTGTATGAGTAGTATAAGTACTTCACTAAATCAATATAAAAATAAAATTCATACCTACTTACAACGAACACCTAAACTCGTCCTTGATGATAACACACACCGTTAATTATTAATTAATTATAAAACATTTTATTGATAATGCAATCAGCAATTTAATATTATACACATATAAATATAGGTATAGTATAGTGGTGTTATCCGGCTAACCGGGATATTATCTATACAAACGAAACAAAAATTACCGTTGTTTAATATAATATTAATAACTCACTACCTATCTATATTAAGCAATTTACAGTTTACCTACCTATACTAGTTAGTACGGAAAAAACGAATAAATATAAACATGGTGTCATAAACTTTGAATATAATATCATCGTTGAGTACTTGAATGTGGATATCAGAAGCTCGAATTAGAATAATTATATTGAATACCTACAGCAAATGGTGTCCATAACGATGCATGGTATATTGGTATAGATAATCGTTGTGTCTTAAAAACTATTCAATTTAATAATTTAATTACCTTCGAAAATATAAAAAATAAACTTAAATAATAATATTATTATCATTTACCATTACTCAATAAGACGTACTGGACCACATTTACTGTGCCATCTCTTAAAGTTAAAATAAAAATGAATCATTATTTCTCTTGGTCACAAAATAACTTGAGAACGTCATCACCGATTTGGCTGTTTTCTTTTCTATTGTTTTCGTTATTTCCATTACAAGGTTTCTATGAAAGAACATTTTAGGAAAATCTACCGGAAAAGTAAGAAATTTGGATGTAAAAAATACAAAAGTGGGACCATCTGTCCAGCAAGAAAATAAACTGAATAATAATATATATTTATTGTTTATTGTAAGGTTGTGCTATTGGTTATGATTGAATATAATTTTCAACCTGTATATTAAATTTGATCTAAACCATATAACTTGATGAAAATGGTATTTCACATGCATATCATAAACAAAGGTCAACAAGTTAATAAAACATTCGTAATTAAGTACACTCCTCGTGGTATATGCAATCCACCACAGGTGGTTTGCCTACCTGAAAATATATTGCTCGCATAATCAGAAGCGTGTCTCACAGGCAAAAGCCGGCGGGATGGCTATTGTATAATATAATCGAACGTGTCCGGACTGATCAACTTAGAGCCTAAATAATAAAAGCTAGGGGCTTGCCATTTTCAAGGTACCTTCCTTAATATCACCATATGTAAGTGAGCACTAAGAAATCTTCTTCCAAAATTCGCATTTTATAAAGTGTGCTTGCACAAGTATTTTTAGATTCACTTGATCGATGAACAATTTTAACTTTTGAACACCATACAACGAATATTAAACAACGAGTTGAACAAAATTTAAATCATAAATAGAGTTAGCATGGGATCAGTTAGTTCATAATTAACATTCAAGATATTATAATATTACTTTTAATAAAATACAATTTTAATTGTTCTTATACTTTTATTCTATTATTTACTCATTATTTAATATTGATTAAAATCAATAAATTGTAAAAATTTGCAGTAATATTATAAGGTATAAAAATATATTCCTAAATCCTTAGTACCTACCTATAATAGCTTATGAAAATTTTTTACTAAATTCTACTCAATAGTGTATGTAAATACAATATTTATAAATTTCTTGAAAATATGAAATATATAAAAAAAAATATAAAGATGTATAAACATATCTTATAAGCAATGAGTAAATCAATACAATAAAATGAATAGGTATCAATAAGTCAGTATACACATGCGTACTAGATATTTATAGTTTTGATAGCATTTCAGAAAACCAACCTTGGCCCAAATATCACAATAATAGTTTTCACATTTCCACATCAAATATTTAATTTAAAATTATTTATTTTCTGGAGACTGACCTTTTTGCCTTTTCGGAAATGCCAGAGCAGCAAATTACGATCATCTTCATCTTCCGTGGTCACGGTAATGGGTGGTTGCAAATCTCATATAAACCGTACAAATCCAGAAAATATTATTTTTGTTGTAAAATATATTTAGTATTAAATTACCTTAATATTATCAACAGCGAGATTCAACTCAAAATTAACTCGTTATTTAAACAGTGAAAACATTTAAAAAAAACTGTACTTAAAAAATGAAAAAAAAAGTTATTTCTCTTATTTATCACTAACTTAATGACTCTTTCACAGAGTGTCATGAGTAAGTATTTTAGATTTGGCTTTTTTATTATAATGTATGTAATTATGTTATTGTAATTGTAGTGTATTGTATTGTTGGTAGTAGTAGGGGGGAACACGTGTGTGTTGGGTTTTGGCAGAATTTTCAATTTGGGCACCCGCAGGTAGCTGCCATGCCCAGGTGGGGGATGGCGGCACTTGTTCTCCGGACACCGTCACTTGCCCGAAGAAAAGTGCCGCCCAGTGGCCGAGAATCGATCTGGCGTCAGCAGCGTCGCGACCGACGCCTTAGACCGCTCGGCCACCTCGTCCCCCATATACACTTATTATATTCATATTATTACATACATGTTGTATTGTGTACAAAATTTGATTTTCTGTGAGAGATATGACATAGAGATAGGTATCCCCTCCAATAGATACGTCACTGCCAATAACAACCATTTATAAACAACAATTTCCATCGTAAATCTCAAAATCCCCGTTTGAGCACCTCCCCGGGTTGGGCCTACGGGGTCTAATTGTAAATCCAAACTATTCAAAGACCCACTCAAGCAAACACAAAAAAATTCATCAAAATTGGTGCAGTGAATAAATATATATACCTATTAAGATATTAATACTTACACGTGACGTACGTCAGCCAATAGGTCAGAAACGTAATAGTTTTAGAACTCCAGCCTTTTTCGTTCAATTGTTATTCCTCTGTTTCTTATATATTTTAAGAAATTATTTTTATTTTGGTGTAAGGTGTAAGCAGCGATAATTTACTCAATTTTACTGAGAACAGATATTTTATCGGAATCATAGTTGACGTATCTAATGGAAAAAAAATGCAAGTGATGTAATTTACCGTCACATTTGTCCATTCATATACACCAATAAATAAAAATATTTCGTAAGCATATTATAATAGATCGATCGTATATATAATAATTAAAGTATTAACATCTCAAGTGCATATAATAAATTCGTTACTATAATGCACTCGTGTGTCGTTAATTAATTCACTGGTTTCGTATTTATCAATCAAGCTTGTTTATAATTGTTTACGGTTTTTTATTCATTGTTACATAATACAAATTCATGTTTTACACTAATTTAACTTAGGTACTAAAGGTTTATCGTATAAATCATTTAATTTAGGTATAATATGAGGAAATTAATTACGTATTTATACCTTCAGTCTTCAAACCACAATTAAAATTATATCTATGTTACTTACCTGTACATTGTCTCGTTAACGTAGTAGGTACAACTATGGACAGGTATTAAAAAAATTCTTCCCGTTTTAAAAAATGTGCTTGTCACACTTTTTTGTAAAATATTATTTGTCCACATTATTTTTGCAGCACGATAGAGACTTTTTTTTAATCGTTGACACTATTTTTTTAGGTATAGTTGTAAAATAATTTCATATGGCACCATAAACAGATAGTAATATTATTGGTAGACAAGGTAAATAATTTAAGTTATGGAACAGAAAATCAATGAGGTAAGTCACTCAAATCATTCTTTAAACAATGTTTCTTTATGTCGTCGACTTAGTGTATGATGACACGATGGTGAAAATTACAGACTGGTGTGATAGGTATTGTTATTTGTTTCACAGTTGTTTAGGTAGATTAACGTTTCTAACTTAAATTATGCAAATAATAATTACCTATTTGACATCATAATGTATTACAAGCTGTATTAATCTGATGTTCGACATACTTATAGTAATAGATATAACTTACAGCTACAAAGGTTTTGGTTTTTATACAGATGTTGTATTACTGAAAAAAATTATTAAAAATCATAACATTTTTAAAAATAAAAACTGGCTGGACTCCGTTAAAGAAATAAGTCCACTTTTGTTTGTTTTTTTTTAATATTTTCGAGTACATTAAAATTAAATAATTATATTATCCAAGATTAATCCCGTTCAACCCACTTGTCACACAGATATTAGAACAGCGCAATATCAATAAATTGTACTATAAATTCAGCGGGAAATGCATTTTAGACACAATTTTTTATTAGCTATTGAAATCCGAACGGACGATTGCGAAAATCTGAAGTGCCGCTGTCCAAGTGGACGGTTATCGGTTTATTTTACAACTGCCGTTAAGAAACTGATATCATACAACACATCACCGTGATCGTAAGTTTATTAACGAAAAACGTACCTAGTATTTATAGTGACAACGTCGAGGATTGTCGACATATGCGATTTCTGATTAGTGATTACCATTTGGATGTCACAGCACTGTAACATATAAAAAATATATTGTACAAAAATGATTCACTCGTGGTCGGTAAGTATTCGTTTTGCGTCAATATAATATTATAATATATAATTAATGATAAATTTATGATCCTGTATCAAATATTTAAAAAAAAATTATCCTGAAAATGGGCTTTGATTGGGGAGAGTTGTTGTCCGGATGAGAGGCTAGTTTCATAAGTAACTGGTCGAGATGAATACCATCATTATTGCTAATGTCTTTTGATTGGAACCTTTAAATTGAGAAGTATGAGAAGAGAAGGAGAGTCGACAGAACGAAATTGAATGGATTTTAGAAGAATGTAAAAAGTAAATATTACGAGTGACCTGTTGTGAGCTATAAATAGGAGAGGCAAATAATATTGGTAATTATTATTTATGTATGTTAATTATTGTCGTCTATAAAATTTTTTTATTACAACGTCCACGAACTCGCCTAAAGATTTTTCTATTTTTTAGAGCTATTTTCCAGTATTAATGTGTATAAAATAGAATTTTGATCTGTATACGATTTACTTATTTAGCTTTTCAACATTATTGGAAAATTATTGTCCGAGCTAAAATTAGGCTTGGGGAAATTGTTGTGTAGGCGAGGCCTTTAGTACTAAATTTTTTATAACGCGAGGCAAAAAATGTCATAAATTTACGCGAGGGCCCAGGGCAGGGCCTCGCTGGCCCATACCTAAGGCTAGTTCTGAATTTATTGTTGCATTATCCCTAAATTTTTTATAATAATATTATTGGCTCATCAGGTTCTCTCTTTATGGTTACAGGGCAAAAAGCTTTATCAATCGCTGAGCAGGAAAAAAACGTTCGCGACAGAAACTAAACAAGAAAAAGACAAGTTGAAACGGGTGTTGACCATTTTCGACTTGACCGCTTTGGGCATTGGCGCCACTTTAGGGAGTGGCGTTTATGTGTTGGCCGGAACAGTGGCCAAATCTATCGCTGGACCAGCGGTGGTATTGTCTTTCATCGTAGCGGCGATCGTCTCTTCGTTTGCTGGTACTAAATCAATATGATCTAATTTCGTCTCGTTATCAGTGTTTATATTATAAACATAATGATTTAATTAATTAAAACTAGTTAAAGTATTATCGCCACACAATAACTCCCGAAACAGTACACGCTGTGCGTACATTTTACTATAGCGAAAAGGTTTACACACTACCAATTTTTGGTGCAAAATAGACTTATTATACGGGTTCTAACGTATTGATTTGAATTTTACTTTACAAACATATTTCAATTCATTATGAAGTTTATTTTAAATCCAATGAGTCACAATTATAAAAAAAATGAATTCCATTTTTTCCATTGAAATTTCTAAAAATACTGTATTTTTTTGTTAAATTTTAAGTGATTTTTTTTTAAGTATTAGAAGTTAAAAATGTATGGGAGAGGGTGCCGTTATAATTTGGAATTTCAATATAATTTGTGATGGAATATTGAGAAGGAAAGGTTTGGGTATTTAAGGCTGGACTTGTTGAGATTGGAGAAGTGTTGGAGGGAATTTGTACATAGAGAAAGTGACTTTATTATTGGTGGTTTTGAGAATTGTTGTAGGTTGGAAATTAGGTTCATCTAGTGGCTTGAAGGATCAATAGTTCACCTATTTGACAACAAAATAAAATGTTTTTAAAATAATTGTGTAAAACTTGAGTCAGCTAGTGTGCTAGAACTCGTTTAGTTCCGATTTACTACAGTACATCCCATTGAAATAATTTTGATTTTAGTGATAAACATGCTTGCATATGCATAACCCTTACCCCGCTTGCTTTCTAAAGAATCAAAATAGACTTCATAATAAAATGAAATTTACTTATTATCGTAGTAAAACCCAAGTCAGTATCTCGGAACACGTATATCATAGAGGTTTATTATTCTCCCATAAAAGCGGGAGCGTGGAATCACCTTAACGGTTCATTCGACAGCAGTCGATACGCCGTATGATCTAGACGTCTAGACGTTATGTTAATTTTACGATTTTCTGCGTAGGTATCTATATAGTGTTTTTCACAGTTTCCGAGGTTAACATATATATTATATATTATATTATACTCTATTAAATCTAAGAGTGAACCTCTTTCGCGCACGAAGACTGAGCCGCCGAATAGTGCCTTTTACCACCCATGCGATGGCTATGAGTTCTGTGATTTGCAGACAGTCGGCATCCGTCGGGCGCCGGTGTCTCACCGATGTCCGGATTGTGGTTGGAATGCGAGGAAAACGTGTTTTGGTCAGCCGAGTGGTTCACTCTTAGATGGAACAGAGTATATGTATAATAGATCGAAATAATAATGTTAATATCGCTTTACAGTCTGCAGAAAAACAGACAACGATCGATTTCGTATTATTTGCATTTCAGGAGTTTGTTACGCTGAATTCGCCGGCCGAGTACCCAAAGCTGGATCTGCGTATATTTACAGTTATGTGGCCGTCGGAGAATTTATCGCTTTTATTATTGGTTGGAACATGTTTATCGAGCACACGATAGGTAGGTACAACAATTTTGACGACACAATATTTTGTCTCTACTAAAATTAAAATTAAAATTATTTCATCAGGTATCTGTATAAGATGACTTTAATTTGATACTGAAGTGGTTTTATTATTATATTTAGGCACAGCATCCGCTGCCAAAGCCATGACAAATTATTTAGACTCTTTGCTCGGCGATCCCCAAAAGAGGTACATGAAAGCACATTTTCCAATGCACATGCAGTTTATGGGCGAATATCCGGACGTCGCGTCGTTTTTATTCCTCATGTTCATTGCGTGTAATTATCAATACTTTTATAGTATATACATTGATGATTTACAGCTGTAATTATTAATCAATAGTACCTATATAATATATTCAAAAATATTTGAATATACACAAGAAATGAGAATTACGTCATCTGCAGCTTACTAATTTAATAAGAACTTAATTTTATGGCCTTTTAGTATAATATTTGAGTAATCTAGATGTAAATAATCAATATATTTAATACCTACCTGACTTACGTGGTGGTTTATTATTATTTTTTTTTTAGATTAATTTACACATTAAGATTAGAAGTTTGAAGTTATTTTTTATTAAATAAAGCTGCAGGTGACGCACAATAGTAATGTATATTAGAATATGCATAATTATATATTATGTTATAACGAAATGCTATATCAGTGAATTATGATTCCACCGGTAAAACAAAGTTAATAATATATATAATAAGAAATAAAATAATGCTATCGATTTTCAGTGATTATGGCTTGGGGTGTTCGGAAGTCTTCAACTCTCAATACAGTGTTTACTGCATTTAACTTAATGACCGTCGGTACAGTCATCGTGAGTGGACTTTTTTTTGGTATGTATATAGTGGAGCACATACAATTCTATAGATTATAATAATATTATGATATTGATATCATTAAATTACGAGTAAAATACAAATAGGTACTTTTCTCGTTTTAACGATTTATAAAAAATTTACGTGAACATATAGGATCATATACGTATTTTATTTAAGTATCAGATAATAATAATACTATGATATGACGACCGACGAGTGTTATAACGAAAAAATGTCAAATTATTGACCGATTTCAGTTAAAATTTCGAATTGGAATATATCGAAAAGTGAAATCCCGCCCGGAGTGGACGGCGGCAATGGTGGATTCGCGCCATTCGGTTGGAGTGGAATTATCGCTGGAGCGGCTCGATGCTTTTACGGGTTCATCGGATTCGAATCTATTTCTACAACCGGTCAGTTTTGGTTTGCACTATATACATATATATTATTTTTAACTATTCCTTTTAATCTCATCTCATCATGTTACTATTATTCAGGTGAAGAAACAAAAAATCCAAAGAAAACAATTCCGCTGGCGATCGTCCTGACGTTGGTGTTCGTCACGTCTGCGTACTCTATCGTGGCGTCAGTGTTGACCCTGATGTGGCCGTATTACGATCAGGTACCTACGGTTGAAACTAGAAATTCGAATATATTTGCATATTTTTATATTTATTGTATTCGTCTATACAATATAGGTTACGCTAAAAGTATTAAAAAACAATAATATGTCATCCTATTATAGGATCCGAACGCGCCGTTTCCAGTCATCTACGAGAACCTGGGATTACCCGTGATCAAGTACATGGTTACCTGCGGCGCGGTATTCGCTCTATTCACCTCGTAATGTCACTGATCCTTTTAATCGATAATACGTAATTATTGTAATAATCATTTCCGCTCGTTTGTATAGTTTATTAGGATGTCTGTTTCCGATACCGCGAATCCTGTACGCCATGTCCTGCGATGGTCTATTGTTCGAATTCTTGTCGATGGTCAACGAAAAGACCAAGACGCCAGTCATAGCCACAATGATATGCGGAGTCGGTGCAGGTAAATTATTGCAACATGATTGTAGGCAAATTGAGTAGATATAATATTTTTGTTTATTTTTTGTTCCAGGCATATTGTCGTCCATATTCAATCTCGAACAGCTCGTCGACATGACGTCTATCGGCACCCTCATATCGTATTTGATAGTTTGTATCTGCCTATTGGTGCTCAGGTGTGTGTGTACAATGATAATAATATAAACGTGTCACTGACGATCGGAAAGTGATTGCGGTGACACCTGTAGTTTTGAAAAACTAATAGGAAACAACATTTTTGATATAATACGCGTCCACATTAATATTATATTTTTATTTATTACATTTTTCGACTAATATAAGCGCAATATCATTCATCACACAAAATACGTTTGTTTTTAGATAGAATTTTTTATTTAAAATTGAATTTAAGACCGGCGAATATTATACCTTTAGCTGTTGTAGGAGTTATGAACTGTGGTTAGTAAGGTTGGTACGGTAGGTAAGCAATATATGTGTGCGTGTGGCAAGGTTTTAATTACTACAAACCCCGGGTGGTCACCCATCCGGGAGCTTGTAGCTGCGGGCGTTACTTACTCTCCGTCGCATTGCGCGAATGGGAAGTAGCCAACGCGCTGTGCCAAACCACATTATAGAATAATTGTTGTAGGTACTTGGGTACACATTGAAATCACGAAAAAATTTCACTAGTGATTTTCAAAAAAAAAAACCCCCCCAGAATATTATTACTTTTATTTTAAAATTGACATCTAATAATATTTAATTTGTTTTCGTCAACTTGTCTTTAGTTTATTTCACGTGTGATTACACTAATGATAAAATTTGTATTATTTAAAATATATTATGCTTTAAAAATAGGCATATATTTTATTCACCAAAC
>WHPZ01549528.1:0-14092 GCA_016617965.1 Macrosiphum rosae | reverse complement strand
AAAAAAAAAAACTGATATTTTTTACTTGTATTTTTATATTTTTCCATATTTTTTGTTTCACTAAAGCATGTTAAACTGTGTGTTATGTGACACATAAATTGACTATGCAGTATGCATATGGACATTTAAACATATATTTTTATTTATTTAATAGTTAATATTAATTCACAAATGTTTTTAGTAAAAGGCCCCACACTGCACAGCGGTGGCGGTAAAATGAGTCCGGACACAATATACCGTCACCGCCAAGACGAACAATTTTTACCGCTACCTCCGCAGTGTCTTGGACCTTTATGAAACATAAATGTACCCGTAACACATTTTTTTTTTATATTATGCAGTAAGTACTCACCGAAGATTACGACTAAGCGTACTTACCAGTAACGAGTAACTACAGGTCATTATAAATTGGTACTTGATAAAATATTTACCACTGACTGATTGATTGTTAAATTTGTGAAAACTCAATTTTGTTTATAACACGTGTGTAGCCTTGCAGGTATAGGTGGGTATTATAATATAGCAAGGTCTATACATCACGATCATAAATATTATGTTCCTTTAGAGTTTAGGACTATAAGAGGATTTTATAGGTTTCAAAGAAATGGCCTTAATCGGTAAATGTATAATCGAACCACAGTAGTCACATACCTAAACTACTTACACTCTATTGTGTATGGAGCATTACCGAAACGATTTGTACTTACAGACTACGGATTCCGTTTTTGTGAGGATATTAGGGATTATGTTTTATAAAAGCAGTAGGCTTTAGCAAAAATGACAAAACACAAAAGACCTATTGAATAAAATATTACAATACGCATTATGCACAAATCAAATATATTATTTGTTATTTTATAAATATGACACATAAAGCGAAGTACGTTTCTTACGTTTTGTTGAGCTGTCAGTTGTGCCCAAGTCCATAGTCCATACTACTATTATAATAAATGTATCAAACAATTTATTTAATAATTGAATAATTATTTTTAATTAATACGATTATTGATTACCTACCTATTTATTATATTGAATATCGATGACGATGATATACCTATTTAGTGGCTCTAATGATTTATAGATATAGTAGTTTGGTAGGTTGCCCTAGTGCCCCCATACATATACTTTAATCTACATTGCAGATCAACTTTAAGGATTTACGCAATATACCTACCTAGACTACCTAGGTACCTATTAGCTACCTAGTTGTTATTTATATAATATAGATTCAAATATAATTGTTTGTAATCTTTGATTTTATAAAACATTAAATGTTTTCATACAAATTGCTCATTATACATAGTATTAAATTATAAAATTATGTAAACGTAAACTATAGATATTAGGTGCCTATCTACCCAAGTAATTATTATTATTTTATCACAGGGATTATTCTCGAACAATGATTATTTAGATTGAACATCGTCGAAGGCTTAATTATAAGAACACTGATTTAATATAATATGTATATTTATATTTTATACTACAAAAGTCAATAAATACCTATTTAACTAAAAATGTGTAGTTTCTCTATTTGTATAAATATAATGTCAGATATATCTATGGCTATTGTATACGCTTAAATATAGTACAAAAAAGTGAATCAATGTCATATTTTAATAAACATTTAGAGAAAGAGAAACCACTAACCAGATATTCATTTATTTTACCATTTTGGTTAATTTGAAATTAATACATTGCATGTATTTATACTGTTTAAGATCCGTTAAGGTTTTAACTTCTAAATTTTAGAAATGTTGAATATTTAAATGGAAATATAGGTCTATTATTTAGCTTGTAATTCGCACCACTCGATTTTTCACCTACATATAAACCTACACATAAAAATGGTGTTGCATAGGGTAAACACTTTTGCAATAAAGGGTTTCTGTTGCATGTATACATTTTTCACAATACAAATAGAAAACCCTTATCTGATATCACGGGTTATTTAATATAATAACTATTAAAGAAAATCCAAATAAGTGTCCAGTAAGTTTGTGCCGCGCTAATACGCTTTTCTATATTATATTATAATCTCGTTCTTACGCAACAACCATCGTTGCCTTGGTAGTTAGGACCATTTTTAAAATATTTAGAACTATAAATTATTAATTCAGACATAATATTTAAAATATATTAAAATTGCATATATCAAACCCCTTAAATAGTTGTGTGGCGTGATTTAAGCTAAAAAGTATTTCACAAAATATGTATGAATAAAGCTATGGCCTGTGATACATTATTTTACTACATAAAAATGCTGTATCCAAATCGGCAAGTCCTATGTTCCATCTCAATTACCTTCCCTATAATCTTCTAACCAATTCTTTTAAAAATGTAACTACATACTAATTCTGTCTGATCATAATATAAAATAGTAGTATAGGTTATAGGTATACTATAGAAAATACTAATTACAAGTAGGTATGTAATCAGATTCAATTTTTCAATAAAAATAAATAATTATAAATATAAAAAAGTAGGTTAAAAGTGAGTCACTGTAACGAATGGTGTTAAATTTGAATTCAATAATTCAATGATATAATAATGTTTCGAAAAATGATTCTGAGCGAAGTCAGTCAGCCTATGATATTATATATTGATATATTACGAAGTATACTTGGTGATATAATTGTAAATAAAGTAATATTAATATATAACCTATAAAAGTTGAACATTTTATTAATTTTTAAATTTTAAATTTATTACATTTTGGCAACAATTGTACTTTAAAGTTTAAATGCTTTTATAAATAAATTGTGCTTATGTATTTTAATATTTTTTAACTGATATAGTAGGTAATAATAGGAGCCTTGTATTAAATTGTTAAGCTTTTTGACCCAACAAATACAATTGTATAGACATTTATAGAAAAAATAAGTTTAAAAAATTGGAAACGAAATATGTCCGCAAACAGCTCAAAACAAGTCAAAATATTTTGAAAGTTTTAAGGTATACAGAAAATGCTAATATAAACATTCAGTGAATATTGCATGTATCTACAGTCATTTTTTTAGAGTTACACCAAAAACTAAAACCGTGCTTGAAAATTCCCGATTTTCCTTAATTTTTTTTGCTTATCTCGGCGCTTTTGAAAACTACTGGGAATTTTAAATGTTGACCTCCCCAATGCATTAACTAGAATCACATTCCCATCGAACAAGATTCTGAAGTTGAAAATCGAAGAATTATTTCGACTATCGTGTACCTACACACATAGAGAAAAAAAAATAATCAACATCATTGTAAAATCAATACCTACATTCGTAGCCACTCAGAAATCAGAATCTAAAATATATTAAAAATTTGTAGTTTAACTAAATCAATTTTGTTTTTTTTTGGGCAGTAGACAATTGTCTAGTTTTGTTCCTTTTTAATTTAACATTATTTATCCCAGTTGACATTATAATTGTTGATCATTACAACATACAAAGTAGATAACTATACTAAAATATAAATGCAAATCTATTAAAATATATTATACTATATTAATGTTGATTGTGATTTAAATATGCATTTATTGGTTTCAGTTTTCAGTATATTGTTGCCGTGTTCCGGTAACAGATCGGGCATTGCTAGTTTCAACATACGGCTATTGATACAAAACAGAAAAGGTCGTGCTTTACCTGATACACCATTAAAAGTGAAACTCAGAAAAGAGTGTATGGTTAGAGGTACAAGTAAAAGTACAAGTAAGAAACATGCTTTGCCTTCATCCAAACGTAATTAATCAATAAAAATATTTATCCATTCATATTTAGCTTTATAACATATATTGCACTTAAGCTACAAAGGTATTTACAATTAAAAAAACATGTAACAGGTAGTTTCTGGAAAATAGTCTAGTCGCATCAGCATAATCACTTTTGCCTATAAAAAAGGGCATCAGTAGAAATTTGAAGTGAATAGGAGGAAATATTTAATATTTATGATAAAGTATTCTTCTTTAGTTCAAATGTTCAACTATAAGATTTAATTTATTTCAAAGAAATTTTTATAGTGAAATTATTTATCAAAGATAATTTTGAGCATTGGAAAATTATACCAATTTACTTTCTATGCGGATGCCCTTGAACACCTAACCATTTTATATTTGTTAACATTAATCGGGTATTTTGTTTTCAGAAAACATTAACACATAAAATAGTTTACATTTAGTTTATTTTATAATTAACAATAACATATAACCTTCAGTGATTTTTGATTTATGGTATTGAATTCTGAATTTATACAAATTGATTATCTAACTTAATAATTTATTAGTTATTTTATAATAGCTTAAAATTTATTTTTGGAAAGGATACCTACGTTATTAGCTGTAAAATAATGTGTATAATTATTTTCAAAGGTCTCGACTTAGTATGTGATAAAAAATGTGAAAACAACGGTTGGTGCAATGCAGACAAAATATGTCAGTGTCCTGAAGGTTATATGGGACAGTATTGCAAAACCGCATTGTGCTATCCACAGTGTATGAATAATGGGACATGTGTTGCGCCAGGTGTCTGTCGATGTCCACAAGGTTTTCAAGGACCACACTGTGAAGGAGGTAACAATTTTAACCAATTAATATAAATATTCATCCTTTAAAAATATATTTAACCATAATTATAATATGATTTCACATAGACAATAACTTTATACTCTTTTTGCTACTTCAATAGCTACTTTGCACCCAGTTTTTATAACTTTTGTTAATGCATCATAAAATGGGGCTTGCTCAGCACCATGATCAATACCACAATCATGATGTTCTTGTTCTTCATCCCTAAATTTTTTAATGGTTTCAAGAAGCTCTTTGTCAGATTCGGGATCATTCATCAGGTCTCGCAATTGATCATTGTAGTGTTCTACGATAACAGTTTCCACAGCTACAGTGCAAGCCATAGCAGCTTTAGGACCCATAAGTGCTGTACCTATAAATACCATTTTTATATTAATTAAACATTTTTAGTTTCAATTATTATTTTCTTATAATATTTACCAGCTCCAAGTACGAAGCCGGCACAATGCCATAAAGGAAATAGCAGTGATGGCCGCACTCTATTTTGAATTATAAGTTGTTCAAAAGTATGTCTATGTACTTTTTCTTGTTCCCACATTTCTTTAATCTTTGGACCTACACTGCTGTTCCCTAAAATAAAAAAAATGGTTAAAAATAATGAAATAATTAAGAACAATTGATAATAATATAGTGAATAATCCATTTTTTAACACACCTAACACTGCCATCTGCCCTGCATATATACGATCAGCTCCAAGTTCTCCAGCATGATTAACTCTTATGAGACTATCTAATTTTTTGTTAGCACCATGCAATCCTCTTTGGAAAATTATTCTTGAAAATGTAATTTTTTGCACAACCATCTTCATTTTGTTGTTACTGTTTGCCTATAATAAAAATAATCATTAAAACAAAATGTATTGATCATATTTTTATACAAATTTCAGGTATTTGTGCAGAAAAGTGTTTAAACGGTGGAAAATGCATACAAAAAGACACATGTCAATGTCCTAAGGGGTTTTATGGTTTACGATGTGAATACTGTAAGTTTTCCTTGTTTGAAAAATGATTAATTCTAATAAATAATCAACATTTTTAGCTAAATGTATTATACCATGTTTAAATGGTGGAAAATGTAAAGGAGTGAACAAATGTAGATGTATATTTGGTTTTCAAGGAGACCATTGTGAAATTGGTCAACCAATAAAACAATATTATAATTGTAAAAGGCCTTGTCGTCATGGATATTGTACAGCAAATAGAATCTGTCGATGTCAACAAGGATGGTTTGGAAAATTTTGCCAGAGAAGTAAATTTTAAAATTGTTCATTTAAATTAAAATTGTTAGGTATTAATTAGTTTTATTTTTTTATTTAGAAATACTTAAGCCAAAACACGATAATCATAGGTCGGAATATCCACATTCTTGTGAAGATGATGATGATGATATGGATGATTATGATGAAGTGCCCAAAAGTCATCATAGATGGCATTGACTGTACAATTAGTATGATATTTTAAGTGTTAAAAAATGTATAAATAAATGATCTGTGATTTGTAAAGTATACTTAAAATATATTATATTTATTGGGACTTATGTGCTTAAGTTATCGACAACTAACCAATAAAATAAGTTAGGTACTAAAATAGTGAACCTACCTACCTAGTATTGTCTACCTTGACACAAACTTCTAAAATGAAAATTATATTCTATTTATCTATGTGTAGAAAATGGAGGGAAACAGTTTGGTGAAATTAATTTGTTTTAACTTACAAATGTTAAATGTACTCAGAGCTGGCTCAAGCAAAAATAGTACTTTTCAAAATACAATTTTGCCTCCCCTAAAATAATAATATTATGCTAAAGTGCCGCTCTAGGCAGGTGCCTAACTCGCCTATACCTTGAGCTGGTCCTGGATGTACCTACATATTATCCATTTTTAAAATTGAAAATGTTTAAAAATTATCTCCCAAAACATAAATAATAATTTATAGTTGGCATTTGATAATTTAGTTGGTTATATAATATTTTTAATAACGATCCCACCAGCATTAATTAACAATTAATAATTAATAATTATAAATCTTTCTGATACAATGTGACGTCAAAGCTAATTATTAGTGAATTCATCAGACAGTATCCCGGAATAGTTTTTTGTGTCACGCCTGCACCGAAAGTTTAGTTTTTGATGACGGTTGAAGCGTAGGAAAGCGACCACTATCAGACCAACAGGCGGTAAAGTAGGAGTCCCTATAGTGCTAAAAAGAAATCCCAAAAGTGGAATTGTGCAAATGTACAGGACTTCTCCTCTGCTCAACCAGAATACCAAACCCTGAGACACTGATCGATGAATGCAGAGGCGTGACAAAAATAGTATGTGTGGCTCGTGCGGCAAGGCAATCTCGGTCTCGAGCGAAATGCAGCACTTGCCTGTGTCTAGTTCCGCACACGTCGATCGCCATAACATAGCTAATTTCCAGCACGTCCTGCCACACAAAATAATTTGTATAAAGGCCTACTACTGTACAGGGAATAAATAATAAATTATTAATTCAGGTCCTCGGAGGCTGGAAGGCCATCACAAACTCAACGGTGCTCGGGGACCCAAGAAAACGGTACTACGCGTACTATTTCGAAATTTGGCGGGTAAAACAAAACCGAGAACGAGCTCATTTACCGGTAGATGGCGGAGCGCGCGCACCAATGGCGTATGGTGAGCGACAAAATGTCTTCTGGCTGCCGCGGCTCAGCACGTCGTCTTGAAGCGCGCAAAACTAGTAACCACCGACACGTACGGGTCCGCACGGCCTACCAACTACGACGCGCGCGCGTGTTTACGTCTTGCACACTCACCACTGTTTGGGTGTCAAAACGACGATCAAACGGGGAAAACAATCTGGCGCCCGCGGTTTTCGGCGAACGGTTTTTCGCGGACGACACGGCCGTACTGGTGCGGCAACTGTCTCGAGTGGCGCGACGTGTCGCTGGGGCGGCGAAGTATCCGAAAGTGACGTGAACGGGTCGGTGCGCAGACGCGTATTTAATTGCGACAACGACAACGCCGACGACTAGTGACTACTACTGAAAACCGTTATCGCAATAAACACAATATAATTATTATTATTATAATAATTATACCTTTAAGCGCGGTATAATATAAAACGATATTATTATTATATTACATAATACGAGCGTATCGTATAATAATATTATATTAATCACGTCCCGAATGAGACTCTGTGGGAGCGCGGACGGCAGGCAAATCCACCGCGTCGCAAGGGTCTAGCGGGATTGCACGTTTGCACAGCACGGCACGACCCGCGGCGGCGGCCACGACTGCTGCTGCTACGAGTTACGACGGCAGACGACGACGGCTGAACAACCAAAATGGCGACGACATCGATTGGCCGGACGGACGGGGCCGATCGATAACAACGCGCAGCCCGCGTCCCCGTGACGTGCGTGTGTTCCACGGTATAATACACACGTACACCATTATACAATATAAACCATAATATACATGAAATAATCATACGCATATAACGTCATATTATCAAATATAGGTACCTATACGCGGCTAGTTTTTTTTTTTTGTCACCGTTACATCACACTATCAGTTTTCCCTCTGTTCGCGTTACGTACCCCGAAGTGGTTTTCCGTACACGCGCCGTCCGTGTCCACGAACGAGGCCGTTTCAAAGGCGCCGCGCCGGTGAAAAAGACGCGATCGGTCGCTACCAATTGATACAGTTGTAGCCGGACGGGGTGCTGGCGTGCCGCCGTCGACGGTTTTTCGCGCGCGCCGCGTACGGGCGATGGACTCCGCCAACACGGGCACTGCCACCACCGCCGCCGCCGTTGTGGTCGACGCCGACGCCGCAGCCGCCGTTCTCCCGTCACGCAGGTGCGTACGCAGCCGTACTCTGGTAATATTCATTATCGTCACCATCGGTATGTCGCGTCGATTCTAATACGTATTATCATGCGTGCCGCCACTTGGGCTTTTTTTTTTTCATTAGGTCTCCCCGCGGAACGTCTCGTCACATGCAACGACGATTTCCACATCGGTGGGTCCCCCCTGAGCTCGCGTTCGGACCGGTATGTTCGGTCCGGCCGGGCCCGACCGTTTTGTTTTCCGTTACCTTCTCGCATAATATATTCGACGCGGCACACGCACGAACAACACATGACACACACTGCGGCTGCGGCGGCGGCGGTGCTTCTCTAGGAAGTCCGTCGACGCCGACGCCGCCGCGACGTTGTTGTTGCTGCGCCTTAGGAGTTGCGCCCAGCATAATATTATTATTATTATAACATACATGTGTGCCGTCGTACTCCGCGACATTAGTACTCGTAGTAGTAACAACTAGACACTAATAGTAGTAGTAGTAGTAGTAGTAGTAGTAAACAGTAACAACTAGTAGTAGTAGTAGTAACTAGTAACAACTAGTAGTAGGCAGTAATACTATAGTAATACTATAGTTGAAGACTTGTAGTATAGTATTCGAAGAGGTACTTGGTGGAGGTATCAACACGACAATGTTGTTGAAGTAGGAGCGCCGCAGTTAGTAGTTCAGTTGGGAAATACGCTTCGTCGATTTTCCAAACTGTCTAACCTAATTTTATATGTTTGCCATTTTTCCAATTTTTTTCCCTGTCTCGCCAACTTTTGGTTCAAGCCCTAACTCCCCCCCTCCCCCTCTAGACGGTGCCTTTTACAAAACTTGATTAGGCGGTCCTAGTGAATTTTCGAATTTCCCCCACACACATCTTGTGCTCCGAAATACGACTACGGACTGAGCTTTTTGGATTTTTTTGGTTATTATTTTATTAGGTTTTTTTCCCCTCACCAATATCGTGTATGCAATACAATTTTTATGATTTCATACGTTTTAATCATATTAATATAATATTATTATCGAATTTCATTCGTCGTGGGAGTGACGTTATCTAATATTATCGTTTTTATGACATTTCTATGTTGTTCGGTTTCCTTTGTCCCGTCACTATCAATCGCACAAAGCGTTGTTTACTCCGTTATCTCGGAAATACACGCAACAGTACACAACAACAATGTTCGTCTTGAGTCGCGTTGACGGCGTCTAAAACGTTAAATACATATATACACGAGTTGGCATAAAGTATTTATAATTAATATGTCTCCAGTTTCAAAATTATCTAATATTATGTATATCATTAATATATCACCATTATGGTACACTAAAATTTCTGGAAAAAAAAATACCCAAACGTACCTACGTGGGAATGTATAATTTTTATTATCAGGCGTTCGTATTATCATATTTATCTACAATATTCTAATACAGTTATTAGTTTTTAACTGCCAATATTGCTGGATATCATCCATCGTAATTTAAAATGGTTAAGTTGTCTATGCGGCGATGCATTACAAAATGTCCAAAACTATTTAATTGTAAGTAGTAAGTATTAAGATGTAACCACTGATAAAAAATATATTATTATAACATCTAAACTTTATTATTGATAACCTACTTATTTGCTCTTATCATCGTCAATTCAATAATTTAATAACTGTGCTTACATTTGATAATAATAACTTACTACTATTGCCTACTTTAAGTATTTTAGTAGTAGTTTAATAAATGTTTAAACTATTAAAATAGTTTATGTATTAAGATCGTAAATAGTTCAAACTTTCTCAGATTTTTTGTTTTACAATTAATTGTTTACTTATTAAATTTGTTATCATAAATAAAATACTGTTGATAGCCTGCTCCTTAGTTAAATTTTAGATAAGAATAATTGGGATTGAATTCAATCTTTTAAACAACAATAGATGTTATCTGACTTTTAGTTGCTATTGATGTTATTAGTTTTTTAATTTTTAACTAGGTACCTATGTGTACCTATCTATTATTTATGTAATTTTGGAACTTTTTTTAAATGATTTCATTCTTGTCTTATATTTCATTCTGCATCTGTTTGTGTTAATACAATAATATTTTGGAGTAAAATGTTAAACTTGTAATAATATTGTTACCAAACATTAACTTTTTTATTTTTAAATTAATCGACCATTAGTCATATATGTACCTACACCATCTTTTAATTTATTACCATGATTGTTATGGATATTTTTGTTATATTTTATGATTGGGTAAGCAAATATAATTTTTCATTTCATTTATATTCTTTTTAAAGATGATTTTAATGTTAAATGTTTAACTACTATTTTAAACATAAATGTCTAAGTATTTAATCTTAAATTATTTAGGTAATAATCTTATTCAACCTAACAATCATAGATTTACCTATATAATTTAGAGTTTTAAATTTATTAACACAAATTAGATTATCTAGAGAAATGTGTAAAATTATGTTAATTTGTATAAATATTGAAGTAGGTACCTACTTATTATATGTTTATGACTCATTTATCAAATGTATTTGACATTTGTGACTTGATTATAGTTTGTAATTAT
Organism: Macrosiphum rosae; assembly: GCA_016617965.1. Classification (NCBI taxonomy): domain Eukaryota; kingdom Metazoa; phylum Arthropoda; class Insecta; order Hemiptera; family Aphididae; genus Macrosiphum; species Macrosiphum rosae. Next base: position 3,121 of record WHPZ01549528.1, on the reverse strand, counting down.
TGTGGTACCTACCTATATGCATATAGGTAGATTTATATAATTAAAAACTAAATATTTATAAATATTTTTGTTTCATAGATTACTCACTTTGGATTTCAACCAGACATTACATTTTATCGGGAATTAATATTGTTCAATCTTAAAGATTTCAATTGAATATTTGACTGAATTTTCAACTTGTAAGGCATTAAAATATATAATTTTTTGTTTGAGTTATTAATACACGATTTATTAAAATTTAATTTATAGCTCATTTTTAAGACAAACCATTATTATGATGGATCGTAGTGGAAATGATATGAATATGACTGGAGACAGCGATCTAGATGACGATGGTTGTTTATCCTCTGATGACTGCGATGGGGACTCCAACCAGAGTAAAAGTGATTTGATGTCTGCAGCAATGGGAGATGATGTGACTGCACAGCTTGCTGCAGCAGGTTAGCTTAACTTTTTATTAATATTTGTGTTCTAACAATTGGCACTTTATTATTATTATTTATTATTCACTGCTTCTTTTTAACACTAGACAATCTTGATATTATACAATAGACCAGCGGTTTTCCAAAATTTTTTAGCTCTCGGCGCTCTTCCCAAGTCATAACATGACTAATCGTAAGAAATAGAAAAAACAAATAAAATCCAAAAAAATTGCAAGGATGATATGAAAATATGTATTTAATTAAAACTATACATAATTTATATATTTGTAATTCTTTCCCTCGCCGACATTGTCGGGTTTTCAAGTATATTTTTGGATCATATAAAATCTATGGAAGCACGCCCCTATAAAGACTATGCTGCGCACAGGACCAGCTCGAGCGAAAATAGTTAACTAGGCAAAATCAAATTTTGCCTCCCCTAACACTATATTATCAGTATTTTGAAAATCCCGCGCGAATAAAGTGCTGCTTAAGTGCCGCCCTAGGTGTGGGCCTATGTCGCCTACCCCTTAAGCGGGGCCTGGCTGTGCACACTTTGGGAACCACTGAAATACTCAATAATATAACTGTAAAAATAATTAAAACAGTTGACATTGGTTTTATATTGTTTTTTATTTTCATAGCTTTGTCATTATATTATTTTTTATTTTAAATATAGAACAAAAAAAAAATGATTTATTTTTGTAATTATTATGCATGTTTTGTCTTTATTTTGTTTTGCACTATTTTTTTTTTGTTTTGCGTGTGTGTGTTTGTGTTTGGCTGGTAGAAAAACGCAATAGCGGATCGTCGAACCCTAGGGGTCTTTGTTATGGTTTGTGTCGATCAGGACCAGTTGGAATGGCTGCTGCTGCTGCAATTGTGTCATCAAAAAAGCGAAAAAGACCACATTCATTTGAGACCAATCCATCTATTCGAAAACGACAGCACAATCGGTTACTACGTAAACTCAAAGTGAGTTTTTAGTATTAGAACATACTAATTTAATGTGTACAATTTAAATTTTTTGCATTTAAGGTTACCATTGATGAGTTTGCCACCAGAGTTGGCCAACAAGCAATTGTATTAGTTGCGACACCTGGAAAGGAAACCACGGGTTTTAAATGTTTTGGTGCAAAACCTTTAGAAGATGTTGTGAGTAAATTTAGATTTATAGTGAAGAATATTTGAATTAATATTGCAAACCATTTATATCTAAAGGTAAAAAACTTACGTGCCACTGTTATGGACCAACTTGATACTGCATTAGCACAACATGCACCACCACCTATTCCTGATGACCCTACTCTATATGAGCTACCACCGCTCATTTTAGATGGAATTCCAACTCCTGTTGAAAAAATGACCCAGGCTCAATTAAGAGCATTTATACCTTTAATGTTGAAGTATTCCACGGGTAAGATTAATTGGATATTTAGGTTATAAACTAAGATTCACATGACAATGAAAATTAGATTTTCATATTAGTATTATACAAATACATATTGGTATTGGATAAATATTTTACTATTTTAATTTATTTCCATGAACACAAGGCTACAGAAGTTCCTATTTTACTTCAGCTAAATGTACAGTTATGATATGAATAATTTTATATAGTCTAACCAACTAACTACTTGAATCAGAGCCAGATTTAGGCTATTAGAGCTACAAACAAATTCAAATTAATTCAATTAATTAAAAAATAAATTCAATATCAGTATACAATTTTTTTTGAATATTGCATGTAAAAACAGATTTTATTAGTCCAATTAAAATTATTGTTCTGTTATACTTATCTACAATAATGTATTTTATTGTATTTATTAGGTAGAGGGAAACCTGGTTGGGGCAGAGAAAGTACTCGACCACCTTGGTGGCCCAATGAATTACCTTGGGCAAATGTTAGAATGGATGCTCGATGCGAGGATGAGAAACAAAAAGTAGGTAATTATTATTAGAAATATTCAATATGTTTTTCATTATTTATTGTTTTACCAGATTTCTTGGACAAGAGCATTAAGACAGATTGTTATAAACTGTTATAAATACCATGGTCGTGAAGATTTATTGCCTACGTTTAGCGAAGAAGATGAGGCAAAAACAATTGTTAATAATGTTGCAAGTCAATCAATTGTAACTTCTGTGCTCAAATTCAATCCTAAAGCAACTAGTATTGAAGCACGAAATTCACCAGATGCACAGGAACAACAACAACAACAACAACAACAACAACTAACACAGGTTTAATTTGAAATTTATTAAAATTAAATTTAAAAAATATTTACAACGAATATTTTTAAAAAGGTACAGTATTCTCCGGCTTTCCTCCATTCGATTAGTAATGTTGATGGGTCAATGTCCATATTTCATGTTGATCCAAATAACCCAATTATTACTTTACCTGATGGAACTCAGGCCCATGTTCAAGGAGTTGTAAGTATTGTTTTATAAATTATAAATTAATTGCTAAATATTTATCATATAAATATATATATTTTATACCTAGATAAATGCTTCCCAAGGACCAAACGGCCACACAGTTCATTCTGTTCATACCCTTGGCGAAGGCCAAAATCAAGATGGTGTAACTGTAGATATATTAAATAATGTACCTGAAGCCACATTGAATCAAGAAGGTCAAATAATTATTACCGGTGAAGATGGACAAGGTAAATATGCTTATATGTTTATTGTTT
>WHPZ01549503.1:0-13642 GCA_016617965.1 Macrosiphum rosae | reverse complement strand
ATGGTTAAATAATAAATACTGAAATGTATATTTTAATTGATTGGAGACGCTCTTTCAATCGAAGAATCCCCATATCTGATTTAACATAAAGTATAGATAGGGTACTAGGGCGTTTTTGTGTTTTTTAATGTTGTATTGATTTTATGTATTATAGTGATTATAGTGGATATTAATCTCGTACGTGGATAAAACAAAAATCCAAAACAACAATCAATAATACCGGTCTGTATAGCAGTAGATGGTACATGGGAAGGATCCATGGACTACGAGTCGTGGAGCCAAAATGTTATAAATTTCAGGAGTTATGACGAAAAATTATATCGGGGTGAAATCAAGGATGACGTGCTGCCCTAGCTCAACAAGTAGCCCGAACAAAACTGCAGCACTATAATAATATATTAGGTTCAAAGTAACTTAATTCAAATTGCTGAGTGTTATGGCCATCGCGAAATTAAATTATGACGTTACAAAGCGGCGAAAACAAAACAAACGCGTTTGTTATTTTGTGTACCTACTGCGTCAATATACGAACGCAGGTTTTGAAGACCAGTACACGCTTATCGGTGGGTAATATACGAAAACAACTTGTTGATAGATCGGTAATATTATTATGAAAAGTACTTACATACTTCATGCCAAATTGAGCAATCTTGATAATAACCCTTGTGCGGCTATGATGTAATCGATGTAAACATAATAGTAATAATAATAAATAATAATATTGTGATTGTAACGATAAAATAAATGTGTCGTAGAAACAAGCAAAAATTGCCGATGAATAAAAATGAATACGTTATATCGTCAGGTGTGAACTGGGTGTTTTACATTTTTACAAGGCTAAACGCGTTGGAATTTACACGTAAATATCAATTTATGTATATGGTATAAACTATATCTCATAATGTAATAACAATTTAATCAGTCATGTATAGAAGGGGTAGAGTCTTGTAATATTTTAGCCTATCCCAAATAAAAAAAATTATTAGTGGTAAGAAAACCACAAATCTTATAATACGTCTACACATCAATAAATAATTTTGTTTAAATGAATCATCAAAATATTTCATCCAAATGTCATACTTTAGCGATATCGTTAAAAACAGAAATTGCATGGTAGTTATAGCATCAAATGTTTATTGTGTTTGTTCAACTAGGTCTTAAAATCGATCACATAAAAAAGAGAGTCGATATTGTGTGCACGTATACCATGATGTTATTATGTATTGGTTATTGTAGCGCAACAGTCTCGGAAACTATTCCTATAAAGCAAAGTTCTGATACTTCTGTAGTTCTGTCTTGCATATACCATAAACGTCATTTTTATATTTGAGACGTGTAAAAAATAGGCTGTACATGTGAATACGTTTCAAAGATGGTTTCTCGGATTTTATAAATTGGAAACCGTAGGAAATGTTCGTAGAATAGATAACATAAGAAAGTTAGAAAATTGGTTTTTAAATAAATAAATAATATTTGACGTTTTTGTTATTTAAAAATGCATAATTGGCATGGTGGGCGAGAATGCCAGAACACACACATGACCTAAATAAGTACATAAATCTAGCCCCACTCCAAAAAATAACACTATATAGTATATTATTATATATATATATTGTAATATATTATAAAATCGTTATTGTGACAGTGTCGTGAACGGCGTCCGAGAGCATCGAATATGTTTTTAAGTAGTAACGTCAAAATAAACTTGGAATACTTATACTCACGTCTAACCGCATACAATGGCGAGTATACTTTAGACAAGTCGTTTCATTGTTTTATACGGCATATTGTTATAACTTACAATGCTCTATAATAGTAGGTATAGAATCTATACTGATTGTTGATGATGGCAACAGCCACCAAACCGTATTTTGTATAACGCAGAGATATCTGCAGTCGGCAGTAAATCCAAATTAAATTATATTGATTTATTATATGCTGTATTAATTTTATATTATGGGGATTAGAAACTGTGAATTTCCGTCTTTGTCTAAGACACGCGAAACATCTATAGGGATTTGGATGTGTGTTTTCATTTCAACGTATATATATACCGGTTGATTTAGTGAACATTATTTAAGATGACTGAAATAACAGTATTGAAGTTTACCTAAAATCCACTTGCAGAGATCGATTTTCCAAATATTTTTATATTTACCCCACGCCAAATACTACACATAATAAATTAAAACACGTTCATAAAATTTAAATTTTTGGAAATAAGTAGAAATTAAAAATATGGGAAAGTTGATCCCCGGTAAACTTTATAAATTCAGAGCTGTTTTCATTGGAATGAAAATTCGTAAAATTCGAATATTGCGTGATATTAAAAAACTAGGATAATTGCCTCTTTCAATCCTCTTGATAAGGGTTACCCATCTCAAAACTAGAGAGAATATTTTCATATTTTTTAAATTTTTTAAGACTTTTATTCCGGCTTTCAGTTTGTATAAGAACCGAATGTAATTTATTAAAAAGTAAACCTAGAAATAGACTGATTTAAAGTTATTAACTGAGCATCTCAGAGACGGCTAGTCACCAAAAAAAGTCCTGAGGGTGCCTGACCCCCAACGTACCTCATCAGTCATCGAAAATAGTAAATGCCATCACCAGTAATCACAGCGCTTACCACATTTTAAACTTTTAAAATATTAAACTTTTTCGACCAAACAAACCTGCTCAGCCAACCATATAGTAACCAATTTAACTCGTACTGATGACAAAATAACAAGGTATATGATCACAATTTTGTGATACGCATTATAATAGCTCTATTATCTAAAATAGGAGTGGAGTCTTCCTCGGCTTTTCATTGGTCCTTGATAATATTATACTATATTAACTCATAAAACGCAAGATAAATATAAGCCAATCAAATGAAGGACATGATCACAACAAATTGAATTTCGTTCAGTCAACACAGAATAGGGTGGGAGTGATCCTCATAATTTGATTGGCTTATATTTATCTCTCGTTTTACGAGTTAATAATATAATATAATCAAGGACCAATGAAAAGCCGAGAAAGACTCCCACTCCTATTTCAAATAATAGAGATATAATTTGCGTATCACAAAATTGTGATCATACCTTGTCAGTTCGTCATGGTTAATATAGTAATATATGTCGAAACTGCGTTTAATTTAAGTGGTTTGCAGTGGGCACGCGATTCGAAACAATATGACGATCTCCCATAAAAATATTATGATCGAAGTCGTTCATAATAAACTGAACAAATGGGGGGGGGGGGAAATTCATAAGCAGATATTTCTTATAAACAGATACAATGTTTCTGTTTGCGATGTTGGATGACCGCCATAACCAATGACAGTTAAACCTGTTAAACATATATTCCTGGATCTTTAGTCAACCTGATAACAGTTTAAGATTCCTCCGAAAATCAGTAAAATATGATTAACGTAATTAAGTATGTATACTTAATATGTTTTTAATTATAAATTGACACAACATTATGTTAATTATTATTATTTATATTATAATATTTTAGAAATAAATGCATTTAAAAGATATGTTATGTACAAACTATGTATACGAGCATCGCCATATCGGTATACGTTATTCTAATAATTTGTATTTGATTTTGTTTTAAAAATAATTTTTGGTTTTGATAATCAGGCTTCTATCTGAAATGTGTTTGCTTAATATTTTAAGTCAACCGTGTGAATAATGCTGGAAAAAATCACTCTACATCACACTTCACTTATTATTACCTATATAAGCTTACATAATTAATAAAAATAGTGAATGACTTTATAGTTAATACAAATTAAAAAAGGTAATCTACGGATAGTAATAATTAGACACGGCGACATCGAGCCGGCGGCGGTGCACTGCGAACAATAATGGTCGGCGGGAGAAAACTGTGCACGTGAACGAGTAAAAAAATAATAAAAAATTATATACAGGTATATCGATACTTCGTCGCGCGACAATGGAAAATCGGTGTAATTCTGTTTTTTGTTTCTCTAGCCGTTAGACGAGTGTTCTCGTACCATGAATTTCGAATTTGGCGCGGGCACAACCGTCACCGAATAGACCGCAATCTAACTATATAGTATTAAATAATTATTGTTATTATTGTATATAATATATATAATACCTATATAGGACACGACGACGACGGCGTTGCTCCTATCGACCGGGACGCAGCGTTTTCACCAGTTCCGGATCCAGAAGTTGATCTTTTTGAATATTTTATCCAACCCGTGAGAGAAAATCGTACAGAATTTCCGAGGATTTAGGACCCACTCGCTATATTACGAATACAACGTTCACAAGATTTTTACATTATTATATATTACGTTATGATGATACGGCGTTGAGTTCTTGACTCTTGAGGTTTGGGTTACTAACTAAACTCGACTTTTATACTGACTGTATAGTGACTGTACCCAAATCTAATCAAATTGTGACTAGTGACACTCGGGGTAGGATCAGGCAGACTCGAACTACGGACGAACACGAACAATTTAATATACAACGACATTCTACAATGTGACTTAAGGTATCGGCGTGTGATGTCATATAATATAGCGTAGGTACGTTTGTTGTTTCGCTTCTCTCCGCGACGCCGAAACCTCCGACCAATAAATTATATAATTTTATTCGAATGATTCCACGCGCGAGTAATCACGAAAATCCTCAATGTTTCCGACTATTTATGAACACGCGGTTAATAAACTATCTCTTGCACGAGGCGATATAAAAGCCCATACCCATAATAATAATATACCGTTTCGTCACCGATCCGGTATTCCGGTTGTTCGTATCGAATCGAATCGCCGACGTAAACTACTCATCAGCTATAGAATTTTATTTCGTTTGGGATTTCTATTTTCTATCAAACACGCGACTGGTTGCGAAAAACTGAAGTTAATAATATACCTGTAATTATATGATTTTCAACTGAAAATAAAATCGGGTACCTGTCTCCCCTCCCCCCCCCCGCCAACACCCTACTTGAGATTGAAATTTTCAACGGTCCTTTTAAGCAGCCAAGCGCAAGGGATAGACTAATATGAAGTGAATATTTTTACTAAAGTACTCATCAGTTAAGTTATTACATTATGTATTAAAGTAGCGCTTTCTACCATTTTAGGTTTTTAAATAATTTAAAGTACTATCGATTCAATTTCAAACCTTCGTTGGTGTTGGTATATGACATTTTGCAGAAACCAATAAATAATAAGACATGAGCATTTTAGCCCTTGAGTCTCGCAAACGACAATTTACTGCACACAGAAAAAAATATTCATAATTTAAAATTATTAATTTACATAAAAATGTAAACATTTGACAAAAAAAAGTAATAATGTGGTTCATCGGCAAGCGATAGGCTTAGCAATGTTTTTGATATTACTATGTTTTGCCTATGTAATATTCATTTAAAATAATAGCTATGAGGCCAGATAACCGGAAATTAGGAAATTAATATATAGAAATGACGAAAAAAACTCTGAACAGTGAACATACGTTCAAGGCTTAAGTGATAAAATAATGACAAACAAAATACATAGTAACATTATATTAGACTTGAAAAATAACAGTTATTTTTTACGAGCTCTTTATTATTATAAAAATCTATTTTTGAAGCATATAATTTGATAAAACATTATTGGTAAGTTTAAATATTTGTTGAATTCCGATCCGAGGTCGTTGAAAATAGCAAATTGAAATGGTGGAGAGACACCACACAATCATTATGTTTTTGAGAAAAATAAAACGGCATTTTGTATGAAATTCCTTTAGGTAAAAATAGTATATTCTCAGGATTGTAGTCTGTGGCCTGAGCAGATATCGATCGATTGTAGAATTTACTTTTAAAGAGTAACAATTAAACAATACTTCTGGTAACCTAACGGTTAATCGATTGTATGGTGACTATTGGCATTCTATACCATGATTTATTTTACTGATTTTATAAGTGTGTAAAACCTTAATAGTTTATACCTAAATAATAATAAATAAAACGTATACAAGCACATACTATAAAATTAAACTAAAAAAGTCGCTCTGCTGTACAGTAGGTTACAAGTGGGTCACTGTATAATGGATGGTATTACATTTGATTTCAATGATATAATATTATTGTATGAGAAAAACGATTCTGAGCGGAGACGGTATGTCAGTCTAGGTATAAGACATATTATATACTTATCTATGGTATTAAAAAAAAAATTGTACCTTTAATAAATTCCAAATTAATCACATCACAATAGCCATTAGGTACTTATAACTTGTTATACATCAACAAAAAACAGTGATACTATAATATATATATAATAGTATACTTTAGAAGTTTCAATTACCCACGAATAATCACAACAAAATAACTAAAATAGTTATTTTCTAGGTTTTTAATATGTAATTTCGTCCAAATTTGAACTTAAAATGACTATACAAATAACATGTGCTTATGTATGTTTTAGATTTTTTGGTAACAGAATAAACTACTTACGTGGAATCTTGTTTTCAGTTTTCAATCCTTAGATATAAAAGTTGAACATCTTATAAATTTTTAACTACAAATTAATTATTCAATTTTAAATTTAATAAATTTTGTCAAAACACGATCTTTAAATGCTTATATAAAAAAAAATTGTGCTTATGCATTTTTAAATATTTTTCAACTGCTATTGTAACAATATATCAGGGGCCTTGTATTAAATTTTTACAATTTTTACAACAGATAAAACTTTATTGATATTCGTAGCAAAAAAAAAAAAATAAAAAAATTGACATATGAAATTGTCCGTAAACAGCTCAAAACAAGTCGAAATATCTTGAAAATTTTATCAAGTATAAGAATTGATAAAATAAACATTCAGTGAAATTTTCATGTATCTACAGTTATTCTTTTGTAAGTAAACTATAATAATATTATGTATAATATTCAACAAAATAACGTTGTCGCAGCAGATTTGGGATCGTGCGTCAACGAAGAACAAGTTGCAGATATGACTGTTATTCGGTTAACGCCAAATGAACTGGAATTTTCACAAACCGTGGGCGACAAAGTTGAAGCTGAGGGTTTTCGAAGGACGTGTACTAGGTTCCAAGTACACCAACCAACACGTGTAAATATTGAAGAAAACGGAACGGACGTCTGCAGTGCGGAAAACGCTACAACGACCTGCAGAATGTCGAATTCTGTAACGGCTACTCCTCTGCAAGTCCTGCAGACGTTTAAGCGGGATATCGACCCTGGCATGCAGCTAGTCACACGTAAAAGCAAGAATATGGTTAAGACTTATGGTAGAGTATAAGTCCTCTATAACGCTTTGACCGAAGCCTTGCGATTGGCGGCCGTGCGGCGGTCATTAAACTTCGTGTTATCAGTCGCGGCCGATTGTCATAACGACCGCACAGATTGCTGCTCTCAGGCCTGTCCCAGCGATGAGGATATTGCCACCACGGTCGATCGAAGTCGTCGACGCCGTCGAAGAGTCGTCTGTCGGACTCGAGATAAACCGGAGGCCGTGTCGGCCGATGACGACAGCGCAGACCGGCTACAAGGTGCCCAAACGCACCAAGCGCAGGTTCGAGGCTTTCAGAAGGCGGCTTTTTAAGATTGGCCGGAGGTTGTGCTGTTGGTGTGGTGCACCGACAGCGGATTAGATTTGGTGCGGAAGGAAAACTGTCCACCCTGTGTGCTTATGGTGTTTATATGTACTCTGCGTCCAGATTATAAGTGGTTTGTCAAGGTATAGTTTAGAGATATTATGTTACCTAGGTATTACTTGCCCAACAGACCTGCAATATTTAATATTTTGTACTTATTGATTTTTTCACATGTACCTATATAATAATTTCTTACCATAACCCTGTATATACCACATTGTTATCTTTTTGTTCGTTACTTCATTTTCTGTCTATTAAATTACCCCTTATACTTTGTAGTTTGTACGTTCATATTCTATGGTAACATACAATACATTGATAGTTTGAACATACAATGACCACAGGCCCATATATAAATATAGAATATATAGAATCAGTGCCTCAACTTGGTTTACTTGGAACAGAGTACCCAGTCCTTCGCAAACCCGCAGCTTCAACTGTGTCGCCAACGGTTTGTAAAAGTTCAAGTTCATATTTGGCGTTAACCGAATACAAGCCATATTTGCAACTTGTTCTTCGTTGACGCACAATACCAAATCTGCTGCGATAACGTTATTTTGTTGAATATTATCCATTGCAATAAATATTAAATCAAACTTGACGCTTTGCTATAATAATTAAATGACACGAAAAAATCTAAATACCAAATGACAATGAATTTGAAAAATGTTACGAATCCTATAATTATAAATTTAACACGCAATCGATTTTCGTGGCAACGAAATATAATAGTATAAGGCCAACACAAACCCATGATTATTTTTTTTTTCATATACGTTATAGGAACTTATATTATATTATCCTTATAAATAAAAATAATAATGATTTAACTTTTATATTTTTGCACGCTTATTTATGGGTACACCAAACGGTGTTGTTGAAGGAAATAAGAACATATATTATACTCTGTGGAATAAAGTTAACAAACGACCTCAATCTTGTCAATAGAATCATTAGAATAAGATAGGTACTGCATATTTCATATCGGATGAGTTTCGATAGTCAACGATAAAAGACGAGGGTTAATTTGGTAAATATAAAATAAAATATCCATAGTAAAATATCCATAGTATGGAACACGATAGACGTTCCACACTTTAGGCCGACACAACCGCTAAAACGACGTAACCGTTTTGTGTGAGGAAAAAAATTGTGCATCCGCTTCCGAGAGCGAACTATGAGTATAAATAAATGAAAAAATAAATAAAAAAACACAAATCATGGTAAAATCAATACATTCATCGTTCCACTCAGAATCTAAAAAACTAATAAAATGGGAAGTTGAAAATGTCCCTAAACAGTTCAAAACAAATCAAAATATTTTGAAAATATTATCATGTATAGAAAATATAAATATAAACAACCAGTGAAAATTTGTTTTAAAGTTACACCAAAAACCAAAGTCGATTTTATGAAAAACCGATTTTTCGTAAAAATTCTTGTTTTTCTTGGCGCTTTTGAAAATTACTTGGAATTTTAAATTTTTATCTCCCCAATGCACCAACAATATTCACTTTCCCATCGAACAAGATACTGAAGTTGAAAATCGAAGCATTATATCGACTACTTATCGTGTACACAGACACACAAAAAAAAAATAAAAAAAATAATAAAAAAAAAAAACACACATCATTGTAAAATCAATACATTCATCGTTCCACTCAGAATCTAAAAGTCTAATTTAACCGAACCATTTTGTTAAAACTTGAAATTATGTATTTGTTAATATTTTTTTAATATATATTTTATATCTATAGATTTATGATTTTTCGTTTTTCATAAATGCATAATCCTACATGTAGTAGATTGAAAACATTATAGACACACTACCCATAATACCTAGTTGTAGTTTTTTACACGTTGGTTACAAATATTGAAATATGTAATATCCTACATATTTTGTAGTTTACTTATGTTTAACAACTGTCTCGAAAATAAAAACAGCATACATACATAAATGACACGATTTACCGACACACCTACTGGCTACTTTAAAAAAAAACCAAATCATAAAAACTAAAATGTATAAACAATATAATATAATATATACAAAGCACAAAAGCATCAAAATAAATTCTAATCCGAACAAAATCTGAACGATAAATTGAACGAAAAAAACTATATGGTCTGCGATGATAACAATAAATCATTAATGAAGTATATCGTGGACCAATGTCTTTTTTCTTTAAAGACCTTTAAATTTTTTTTTTTCTATTCTACGTCAATTTCAACTGACAGTCATCTAGGCGCGTTTATAATAATATAGACACTATATACAACAATATTGAATAGCCGCCCGTAAATATGTATATTATAAATATAGGTACGACGGTGAACTACTTGTTAGTTAACTTACTACGCATAAATAATATATTATGATCCGTTAAACCTTTCCCGACGATTTCTGGTTAATGTTATATACCTAGTTAAGATTGGTATACCAACGAGGAGGTGTCGGCGGTGAATAATTCGATTCGACGCGCGCGTTGTCATTATATATATTATATATTTCTTATACGAAATCCGAAATTGATCGACCGGCTTCTCGGTTGTCTAACCGCATTCGGGTGTCTTCGGAGCATAACATAATAATGTCAAGGATTATCATTATTATTATTATTATTATTAAGAAAAAAGTACTTAACCGAAAAAATGTAATAAAGAGATCAAAAACAAAAATCGAAATGAATGAAACGTGTTGTACCAGTGGGCGGCCATCACGTATCTGAAAAGGTGCTCAAGCACCCCTTTCATTATTGGGGTGGGTGGGCTGTAACTATTGGTTCTTTAAAGTAAACTTTAAATGTTAGTAGGTTAACAAGTTTACTGTGAAAAGAGTAATTTTTTTAGGTTACCTGAAATACTGGTAGGGGGTAGGTACTAGATCATTTTAAGTGAGCACCCGTTATAATTGTCGAGATAGCCGCCACTGTGTTGTGCAACAGTACTATTATGTAAAATTATTTTTTAATAAAACCTTTATATTTTCTAAATCTGATACAAATTTAAAAAAATATTGTATTCTACTTTTTCTGTTAAATCCTGATAAATAATATTGTAATATTTATTAATGTAGTTACAATAACGTTGGTACCCAATGGGTATGCCATGTGACTTATTTGGTGTTCAGGTTTTTAAATTATTATTTTTTATTGTTTCTTCCGTAAGATTTAAATGGTAAAAAAATATTATAAAGTTTGGATATTCATTTAATATTACTGAATTATAATTATTGGACAAGTTAGGTTTTGCCTTCATCTTATATAAATTAGTACAAATACATACAAAATAGTATAACAATAACTAATGTGTATTTCATATTTTAATGCCGAACCTAAGTTTTCAGATGTCAATATCATAATATTATGGTCTAAATGTATAATATCAATAACCAAAGCTACGTGTCCTCCGCTATACTCCAGCGGTCTGAAACGAAAGCGTTAACTAATTTAGTTTTAAGTTGGACTATTTGGTTATTGCTACAAGAAATTCTATTAAATTTATTTCGTCACCTATTAAGGCCGTGATCGGTGCTCGCCTCCTTTTACCGAATCGATAACGTAGATAATGCAGAGATATATTATACTAGGTAATAGGTATACGAAAAGAGATTTACACGTTTGGGATTTTGTCCCACTGCGAGGAAGAGTCTGGGAACGATCCGCCGCAGAGGAAATGCCGGTGCCCGGGGCGCGGACGCGTTCCTTAACATCCGATTTGACTCGATTGCCATGGAAATGGTTTATTTTTTTTTTGGTAGGCGTTTTGTTCGTCGACCGATCCCTTTTGGGTTTTTTTTTTTCAAAGCAGAGACCGTCTTTGGCTCGTGAATTCCTTGACAACAGGTCAATAACAACAACATCAACAACAACATACAATATTATATATTATTATACATGTATAATACAGAAATCAAAGGACCTTTGTCGTCCTCACCCACTGCGATTTCAGTGGAACGCACTATGGCTGCAACGATAATAATTTATGGGTATAATTTATAACACCATCATGTACAACCGACGAGGTCGCGTACGTCCCTATTCGTCGTGTTTTCGATGAAGGAGAACGAAAAAAAGGGCAACGACAACACAATACAAAATGCGTCGTATTGTTATAATTTATATACACATCACACATGCGTACACCATAGGTATACATCATGGGCGGCATTCACACGGACACTGTGTGCCACGTCCCGAGGTACCTGTGGCTGTTGTTGTGCTCCGTTTACCCGTATGGTACATAATATTATTATGGTATACAGGGTGCACGTCTTGCCGCCGTGTTTGTGTCAACATGATTTAGAACACGTTGTTGTCCAACAACCAGTCTTGGCCTACATTTCGTATATATTCAAGGGTTAATATTATTGTATTACATATTATTACA
This sequence comes from Macrosiphum rosae, assembly GCA_016617965.1. Lineage (NCBI taxonomy): Eukaryota > Metazoa > Arthropoda > Insecta > Hemiptera > Aphididae > Macrosiphum > Macrosiphum rosae. The sequence continues at coordinate 1,613 of WHPZ01549503.1, read as the reverse complement.
TATTTACATAATACCACGGTAGGTGCATCTATAGGACAATATTGCCACCGCCAGGGTTTAGGGATGTAGGAGGGACAATCGCCATCTGCGGACAATTCCCAGCCATTATTAATTATTGCGATGAGCCATGTGGCTTTACGGTGAACTTTTCTTTTAAATTCCAACGAGGTTCCGACTCGTGATAAATATTGTATTATATATATTTTTCACATTTTCACATTCTTTACATTCTATAACCTTGCTGGGTATTACTATTAGAATTAAACGTTTTATGAATCGTATGATATTGAAAACCGATATTAACTTTTTAATCTGTTTACTTGCAGGTATTCTACAAACAACTTTTTTCATGTACCTATAAAAAACATAATATTAGTTGTTCAATTATTTACAAAAATGTGTAGGAGGTATACCTATAACGTTTGTAAATTTTGAAGTGAAATTAAGGATGAAAAACATAGAGCAATAATTTTAGAATATTCTAAATTGAAATAAATATTCAATATCGTATATGATGTAAGTATGCGGCTTAAATTTTCCAAAAGGTCAAATACTTTCCGAAGTAGTGATTGTTCACCATTAAAATAATATTGACGTGTAACAATATCGTAATAATATTAGTATAGATTGACGTACAGACGAAAAATATTATAATGGTCGTGCCTACAGAGAACGCACTATTCCAGACGATAACATTGGGATAGGTATTTACGTGGTTCGTGGTGCCAGCTCTAGAATTCCGGGAGCTAAGCACACCTGCGATCTGCTCCTACGCGGGTAAGTGTTTCTTCGGTAAGTTTCTTGGGGTGTGGCGAGGCGGGTACAACAGGTCGACGGGAGTTTTACACGTTATAATAACGGGCGAGACGCATTATAATACACACGTAGCTGGTACTCGTAAGGTCGTATACCTGCCTACCTATCTAACGTACATCTCTCACACGACAACGACGACGGGCGTTATAATACATTATTAGTATTACCATTTATTATTTCAAAAGCACTCCGACGAAAATGAAGTCGTCACTCACGTCCCTGCTCGCACACGACGGTCACCAAAAAACCGGCCGGAATTTATTTATTTTAACTGCGTGACTCATGCTCAAAAATCCTTTACGTATATATATATGTATATACTCATATTACTCACTATTACATACTCACTATATACTATATTTATACATTATAACACACTGGTTTATACCCGTCCGTGCAGGTAATGCAGGTAATGCATGCGGCGGTCGTAGTATACCTATAGTACCTACACAGATGAGAGGACGCCGCCGGGTTCATTCGTCTGGACAGGTTTCATTATGCATAAAATCCACGCACGCGCACGTCCTCCTCTATCCTCCATCGGTGTTTCTCTTGGCCCCTTTTCCCCTCTTCTCGCACGACAATCGGTGCCAGTGACTACAACACTCTCACGCACGGTAGGTTACCTCTCTCTCTCTCTCTCTCACGCACGCACTCACCACTGTAAGTTTAATAATATTATTCGAACCGGTTTACAAAGACTACACGGACTGCTGCCGTTGCGGTCGTATACAGTTTCCATTAAAGGAACGACCAGGTATTTTTCACTAGCTCCATCTCTGTCCCACACCGCAGTC
>WHPZ01549492.1:0-14991 GCA_016617965.1 Macrosiphum rosae | reverse complement strand
ACTATTTTAAGATATACCTAATGAACAATGCCAATAGGTAGGTACCCATTGTTACCTGTGTGACTTTTTGCAAGTTATTGATATCTATATAAATCACTTACAATGTGTTATAAATTATACCGCCGTTATTACAATACCCTTACCTACATTATAATGTCTTCTACAATTCTACATTTTCTTTACAACGCCCGTTTTCACTACGAAAATTGTTTTCCTATTTTTGTTTTAATAATAATACTTTAATGTATAGTTTTATTTCTATATCCAGTAGACACTAAAATTATAACATATTCATTTGTTATACAACCAATAATGACACAGGTTTAATAGGTATTTACCATATAACACATAATAAACGTAGCACCAGTGTCCCAAAATGTTGTTTTTAGAAATGAGATATTTTTTTTCATTGCCTATTAGGTATATTATGTGACGTGTAGGACTGACTTTGAAATGGTTGAAGGCGCTATTATAGTTGTGTCTTATGTTGGAGAGCTGAGTAGTAGCATTAGTATGTTACTTATCATTTTTTTAATGATTATAAATCAAGCCTGTGTAGCATTTTTCAATAGCATTTCTTAGAGTATTGAAGAACTGCCTATAAGGTTATAAGATATGTGTACATCAATAAAAACATGGAACCTATTGAAGAAATAGGTCAGAGAGACTAGATTGTGGTTTTTGTCGAGCTCATCTCAGAATCGTTCTTTGAATGCCATCATTTATTAATTATTATTTACAAGTACCTATCTACTATACTCCGATTTATTTACCTTGTTCAGCCTTATTTTTACTAACAATGGCAATTCCAAGTTCCTCGCCGGTCACGATTTATGTGTTTATATTATGTACATACCTATAAAGTTTAAATAAAACAATAACCTAACTATAAGTAATTATTGTAATATTTTTAATGACTAGTCATTATTGTCTTGATTAAAATTTAATTAATTAGTAGTATATAATATATATAAAGATCAATTAGGCGCACATTTTTAAACCGGTGCCGTTAGTGAACAATTAAATATTGAACAACCATACATAATACATTGCATCACCAGCACATCTAGTCACCTCATTTAAAATATTGCTTACATTAAAAACTAATAATTAATTGTTTCGTTTCAGTTTTTTGTTCGACTTGACCATGTGCGAAAATGTTTTACAGTTCAGAAAAAAATATTTGTTTTGGAAGAATACAGTAAGTAACTATATCTTTTAATTGATTTTAAACAAGTATTGAAAAAACCATAACTTTTAAATATTTTTAAAGATCCGAAATTGAAACATATTATTCAAAGGCAATATGAATCACCTATGGTAAGTAGCATCTAATTATATTATGTTCTAGAACTTAGGTACTATATAATTTTAAAGAGGTATAGGTTAAAAATTGTTTTTAAATATGTAAGATGCATGCTCAAATAAATTGTAGGTAGGTACGAGGTACCTATAACGCAATAATATTGCATGATTAATGTTTGTTTATATTATCATTTATTATTAAACCAGAACACTTTGAAATGTTCAAACTCAATATCAGTTATTACTTTAAAACAGTGTAATTTTTCTCTTCGTTAGAATCTTTTTTAGAAAGTGATAATTCTTTATTAATTATTATACATGAAATGTCATATTTTATTATATAGGTTATCTTTTTATGCTGGGGTACATGCTTATTAGTTATTACATTGTTTAGGATTTATATATATAACCACATTATTATTAATAAATAATTAAAACCCTTTAGCATTAACATGGTTAATTATTAGTACCTAACTCAAAAGCGTCAAAAAAGTTTTATCATAATAAATTTACAAAGGGCTTATAATTATAAATATGCAATCCTATGTATGAGATTAAAAGATATTTTCTGATTTTTCAAAAGAATTCAAAATCCAAACCAAATTTTTCTTTTATTCATGAAATACTAATCATGGAGACATTATATTAAAAAAAAAATCAATTTTTTATTCAGAGGCAGGTAATTTAAATTTATACTTGAATGGAATACAATGTAAATAATCTTTAATGATGTTTACAGTTTATTTAACTAAAATAGATCAATTCAGAAATTTTAGCATTATATCTTAAAAGAAAATTGTTCCTAACTAATTAGTGTATTACAATGTATGTATTTTAAATTCTATACCTGTTGGTATATGTATAATTCTGTAATAGTGAATATAGGGTATAGGTTGCTATAGGTACCTACGTATTCTCATAGGCGTGCACAAAGAGGGTGCATGGGAGGCAGCCAGTGGAAGTATGAACTTCATTTATCAATTAAACGACTATTTAAAATAAGTAGGTATACCGAGACACACAAATTGTTTCCATGTTAATGTGGATGGCTAATCTGCACACCGCCCCCACCACCAAACTAATTTATAAAAGTACATAAATTATTTGTAAATTATAAACAAATTTTTCATTAAGATACCTACCTCCACGTTTACACGAAGCGGTCGCTTCATTAAATAACTATTTGTGCTGCCACTGGAGGCAGCTACCTCTCTGGGAGAGTTGCTGCTACAGTTTTATTTGTAGGTAGTTAGGTAATAGGTATTATTGTATCATTGTATTAATGTATAAATGTATAATAATATAAAATAACAATGACTATCAACTAACAAATTGAAGTATTTTCATGTTTTATAGACAATCTATATTTTCTTATTATTGTTATTTGTTTCAATAACTACTACTGTTGTCATGATGACATGATCATTACATAATGGTTTATGATATTTGTTAAAAAAAATGAAACTAATGGTTAATTTTAAAAAGTCGTGGACTGTTTTGCTAAAGTAATTAAATATTTTAACCTCGCATAGGTTGGCACCTAAAATATTTGTTTTAGCAAATTTATAAAATTATATAATATAATTTGGATTACTTATTTTGATTTTGTATTAATGATACTGTCATATTGAATAAAAACTCTTAATTCCCTTCCCTTTTACTACCAACCCATTCAAGAGAACCTGTGCACGCCTATTTGTATTCCTATTAGTTTTTCCTATGAGCTATGGCCTATGGGTATAATTTCACTGTACATTTATAAGTATAAAACAAAATTTCTTTTACCTAAGAGGACTTGTTGTACTTGAGAGTTGTACTTGCATATGTTCTCTAAATTTTACTACCTTATAATATACCAAAATGTACGTCCAGCTGTTTTAATTTTGGATTGTTAACTTAAATGTAAGAACATAATCTGTGGGCTCTCGTTTGTATTTTATAACAGGTTAATTCACCATAATATTTAAGCCAACAACACAAAATTGGAACCTCTGGATGTAGATTTTGGTATATTATTATACATTATTAAGATGGAGACAATACATGCTGGTACAACGCCATCTTGACATTATTATAATATACTGACTAGCTACTGTAGCCACTGTGGATATTACTATAGCCTTACACAATTAAATTTAGTTATGGCTAAAGATATATTAACTCATTCCAACATGAATCAACTGCATCTGCATGACAAAAATTGCATTTGCGTTTATATTTCCAAAGAATTATTTTTGCTATGTAAAATGTATTGATAATTGTCGATGGTGATTATTTTACATCATATTATTTTTTATAGTTAACATTATGTTGTTTTAGGCTAGCGAAATGTTATTGTCTTTGCACCGCATCATGTCTATTGTATATACGCAAACATTGATGCTGAGAACGATGAAAGCAACGGAGAGCTAAATTATTATTATAATATAAACTGGAATGTTCTTGTTTGTCACTCCCATATTAAGGTTTTGTTTTGTTTTGTTTTTTTTTTTATTACCTTTTATTATATTATTTTATTATATACGATAAACCTACAATAATACAGAGTGGTCTATTTCACTTAGTGCAATCTACGTTCATTTTCTCAGTAAATTTGTCTACTTATGGTTTTTCCATCAAAATTAACCTACAAATTATTTATTAATTATTTTATAGTGGTAATACATTTAGATTAACAATATGATAAATTTAACAAAAAAAATTTTCTTTATTAAATTGCTTGATATATTATTGTATTATACTTAAAGGAGCACAAAACACAAAAAATAAGTTTTTATTTACTATATTACTTTAAAGTATATTTTCTAATTTTTGTTGCACCTATGTGATGTGTTTTTATTTACTGAAAACGTTAGTGGAACCAGAAATTTTCTAATGTGTTTAGTTTTTTTGAAATATTTAAAAAGTCTATGTACTTCACCAAAATATCTATTTAGTATTTTTAATATTAAAAAAAAACCTAAAGTTATATTGAAATTCTGAAACTTCTATCGTCTTAATCACAAAAGTTCACATCATCTACATTAATCTAACATAAAAAAAAAAAATATTAGGTTGGTAAATAATTGTGTAAAGCGAGCAACTTTAGCACGCGTAAGATAGGCTATTATGTCGACCTCGACCCAGTAACGTCACATGGTTATTCTAGATATTCCAATATCTCCTTAAATAATATACAAAATTGTAATATTACAAAATTGCTTTTAGTAGTTCCGACTACAATGTCTTAGCATTTAATAATAATTTGAAGAAAACCTTTTTTTGTTTTGAGCTCCTTTAAAGGTTTAAAATTTAATATTTTTAAAATATAGAATGCCTTTTTACATAAATAATTAATGTATATCTTATTCTGATACATAAATTATTACTTAAACAAAAAATTAATAAAATTGTATTAGTATTAACAGATTACCAACAATCATAGTAACAAATTCGGTTTTCACAATTTAAAGTCCCCTGAATTATAATGTTCTTCTCCAAATAGTTACAGTAGAATGTAAACAAATGTTAGACTATCTGAGAAAATGAGAGTGTAGGTTCTTAGAAAATATGTTATACATACAATAAACTGATAGTAGCTTAGTTGATGCATTGAATTGCTTTGAAATGCATGGATTCATCAATAATTCTTAAAATAAATTGCATTCTACATACACAACTATTTTATCAATTTTGTCTGTTTAAGGCTGGACAAATTTGTTATGCAGTGCTATGTGTGTTTTCATATATTGCTGCCGGGCACAAACGGACAATTAGTCAAACGTATAAAGACAAAACACAACGGAAATTGTCAACATATTCAGCCGAATCAAGTGAAAACAAATGCTAATGTCTCAATATTATATATGTCAGACAACTATTACAGGTGTTTACCTACTAAAAAATGTAAACACAGAAATATGGTATTTAGAATTAAGTAGAATATCCTTTTTGTTTATTATCATATAGTTTTCATGTTCATGGGCCATTCGTGTTTAAATGGTTAAATAACTTTCGTAACACCATTTTTTTAATTAGATTTATTCAGATTATTCATAACTTTACTGCATACCCAATATGTTTTCATTTAAAATATATTTATAGGATAAAAACTATTATAATAATAATTATAATTATTATTATTATTTATTATTATGAACATAATAATATTAGGGAAAGAAAAAGTACCTAATAACAGATTAGTTATATTTTCTTAAACTTATGTAACTGTTATATTTCTTGCAAATACTTGCAACAATGTTATTAATATATTAATATTGATAATTGTAGGTACATACATATGTTTAGGGCATTATAATAATGTATAGTTGTATCAAATTTTGTTTAAAATTATCTTTGTTAACATGTTGTACATTTAGGTATAATGTATGTTTAATGTGGTGTTAATTTATCAAATAAAATACAAATGCATTGTTTACTACAACTATTGTTTAATTATTGTTGTAAGTACCTACTACAGTTCATGTTTAACAAAATATTTAAATTCTTATAAAAGTCATGGTTTCATTTAAAGTTTAATTAAAACTAGAATTCCTATAAACCATTCATTTTTTATGTTAAAAAATAATGAATACTGATCGTTTTAGACATAATGCATTTATTTATTAAACTTATAAAACAATAATTGTACAACTAGAACTGTTTAAAGATTTGTGTGGGGTGTTATAACGAAACTCTAAATTATAACCAAAACTAGTGTCACATTTCATCAAGAAAGTGCCCAGGCTAGTTGCTAAACATTGTGTGACATTTTTAAAGACTGACTCAAAAAAATCTAACAAAATCTTTAGATCCCAAATATATCATCCTGTCCAATGAGTGATGACTATACAAAATGTGCTGTGCTAATTTTAAGTTAATATACTTATTATTCAGTGCAACCCCAGTTGTCCACCATTGGGCAATATGTTTTCTAGATATGGCATTAGATTTAATGTTTATATTAATATAAGACAATAGTTAGATAGCCCTGTAACTACTGTTTACTACAACTATAAGTTTTGTGAATTAAAAAATTAAAAAACTATGAAAACTATAAATCTTACACAATATCCACATTTTATACAGTCTATTTGGATTAATTTATAAAACAATAAAACTTCAAACTAAGACTGTAAAGTACAATTATATTTATAAAACGCTTATACTTATAACTTAATTACGATATAAGGTATAAACATTTTCATTTATAAATTAAAATAGACGTGATAACATCACAACATTTCAATTAAGCACTAAAAATGTTGAAAAAAATTTTGTTCTTTAGACTTATTGGTAATAGTGAACTTGTACTCGATGTATTACCCTAACTGTAACATTTCAATACAAAGTCCATAATATTGTTTTGAATAATGTTTTATAATCAATATCAATTACATAGTTAACTCAAAACCTATCCCATTATTTACTAAACGTAACCACTTAATTAATATAATGAAAGGCAAAGACTACATCTCACATAAAATAACAAACAGTCATTGTTAATATATTCATGTACAATTTGGCAACAGTAGGTTTTCAATTCACCTAATATACATGTGATTGCATCAGCCGCGTACTCGGTACAAATAAATATAATAACAAATATAATTACATTAGAAATAAAAACCAAAATAATATCAACAAACACTTCAATATTTTTATATTGGTTGCTTATCGTCGACAATGAGATTAACAAAGATTAACACTACAATTAACTTAATGTTATTATTTTGTTTTCGTTTTTGATGGATATATAAAACTAGTAAATGTAGATGGATATTTAAACTGTTGATACAAGCCACTTGAATTGTTGCTACCATTTTTACTATGTGTACCTGTAATTTTAAAAGAAGCGCCAGATTTTGCAGTTGATGTAGTAGTAGTTATATAAAATAAGTAAACTCGTAAATGATCACATATTTCTTTGCAAACAAATATTGAGTATACTGCTAGATCAATAACGGTCCATGCCTGCAATTATAAATTCCAATTTAACAATAATATTTAACAAAAAAAAATAAGATATTGAAAATTATTACCATGCAAACACACAACACATAGTATTCTGGCAAAATCGAATCAAAATATTGATTTAAAAATAACATGGCTGGGCCTATAAGCGTGGAATCGACATATTCTATTGGACTTTTAGTCATATGAGCAATCTAGTAACAGAAAATAAGACAAAATTGAATTGTATAATAAAAATTAAAATGTGATACTGAATAAAGCTTATTTACCACAAGTTTATTTGTTATTTTAGCAGTAACTAAACCAAATGCCATTATGTAAAGTACAGGATGAGTTTCATAAATATTCTCGGTACTCTTGCAAGCAATGATATATCCAGGCAGAACCACTAACAAAAGAGGAATAGCAGGAGACAAAACACTGGTACCCTAAAATAATAAATAATGAGGATTTATTTAAGTTGTAACTAGTTATTTAACTTACGGCTACTGAAGATCCATTTTTGCCAATACCACCAGTAAGTATGACAGATACATTTGATTTGGCTAAAATTATCGATATAGCTAATGTTGTAAGCAGTAATACAAACTTCAGCTTGACATTCAAAAGAGGAATCTAAAAATAAAAACAAAAAATTAATAATATATTATATGAAGGATAAAAAAAAATGTGTAACATTAATATACAATACAAACATGGCTTATAACTACTAGTGATACAGAGTTATATTACTAAACTACATAATATGCATATTGCACATATGTAATCTAAAAAAGGCTTAACAAAATCTATTACAACAAAACAAAAACCTGTAAGATAAAAATATATTTCCTTTCAGTAATATTATAATAAATATAATAACATACAATTAATAAGGTGCAGATTTGTTATGTATATATATAAGTTTATTGAATGCAGTTTTCTTAATTATGATTAAAAAGAGTAAATTTCATAAACAAAATAAAACGTGTTTATTTTTATCTATTCACGTGTTTATTGATAATAATCATTGTTTTGTGGGAAAAATGATAATCAGTCATAAATCGTAATAAATAAGTAATCAATTTGCCATTTCTGTTATACAATCAATTACTTTAGTGACTAGTTTTCTATATTAGTGCACTATCTTGTTTAATATATTACCTACTATCATACGATTTGGTACTTACTTCATAATCCCAAATACCGGTACCAAAAACAGCGGACATTAAATGAAGAAATATAATAGATAGTTGTGTTTCTGTGACATCAAACTTACCAAAGCGTAATGTACCTAAACATAGAAAAAAATAACAACAAATTATAAATATATAATAATATACTATAAACTTAAGGGTGTCGGTGCTCGTTTTTCCAATTTTCTGAAATTCTATAAAATTTGAAAACTATTTTTTATATTTTAGTGACTACCTTAGTTATAATACTTTTCCAATAATATACAGCTCGATACCTATTTAGTGATAGGGGGGGGGGGGTTAATACAGTGTATTATATCAACGAAAATGACTTCACAGGAAAAAATCTCCTATAGAATAGTTGGATTTCATTAGTTTTTAATTTTTAATCGTTATTTTTTTTAATTTAAAAGAAGAGAACATTTTTCAGATTAGATTAAAGGCCAAATTTTCATTTTACTTTAAATAGTGGTAGAAAAGTAAGATTGAAAAAGAACAAATATTGAGCATTATTCAAATGCATATTTTAGCTTCTATAATTATCATTTTGAAAATCGGGTTTTAATCCATCCTGCAAAATGTTCTCTTCTTTTAAATAAAAAGACATGGTTTTGTACTAAAAAATGCAACGGCTCCGACACTCTTAGTTAGAATACCATTAATTTTTTGAAAAATTATAACATACCAGAAACATAAGTCTGCCAATGAGCAAAATAAAATAAGGCAACAGCAAAAAAACTTTGCAAAAACATCCATGATGGGTATTCTCCTAGTTTTACTGACACACAGGCTGACAATGTAATGAACACTGAAATAAAAACTATTATTTTGGATCTAAAATAATATTTAAATTAATTTTACCAGTAGAAACAGAATCACAACCATGATCAAATAATTCTCCTAAAGGTGAAGAAGAACCAGTTCTTCGAGCTTGCTTCCCATCAATGGCATCCAAGCTCTGATAAACAAACAAACCAAAACCACACAAAAAGCTTGCCCATCTAGGAATCTGAAAATGTTATTACCAAAGTTCAAAATCAATACATGAGTAAATATACAATTTAAATCATAACAATATTTAATAACAAATTAACATTTAAAATTAAATATTTCACTCAGATTTAAAATAAATACAGTATTAGAAACTAATATTAAACCCTACAAATGTGACCTCAACTCACTCTCCAACTACCCATATATTTTCAAGCGGAAATATTTATGTAAAGAATCATGTTCTCTATGTCCACTTGGTAATTAGCATATAATATACTATATATTATTATAGGTACCGTAGAAGATGTATTTTTTTTTTAAGTTCATCAAATTTAATTCTAATTTTAAAAACAAGTTGTCTACAAATTTGTAACTTATGTTATGTTATTATTGATGAATCGTTATTGACGACCAGACATTTATAAACTCTTTGTAGATAATAATAATAAATAATAATCTTAATAGTTAAGCAAAATATTTTTTTTTACTATTAAAAAAACTGTAAATATGGAATAAAGTTTTTATTAACAATCATGCCCGCGGAGGTTAACATTTGAAGTTATGCCACTTATAGAACTGCAATTAATAAAATAACAACTTCAATATGTCATTTTATGTAAATACATTTTATAACAGAGACAAAATTAATAAGAAATATGTTTGGTCTAGTTTAATAACTTATTATAATATATAAGTAATATATAAGTATATATTATAATATATACTTAAATAGTTATAATTGTGATTCTATAAACAATAAAAATCATAATACAATAAAATTTTGACAAAATTATAAAATATTCAAACTATCTTTCAAGTTAAAAATGCATAAAAAATTTTCATTTTATAGCTAACAATAGAAATGTTGATAGAATAAAAAAAAGTTTACTGGAAAGTTTTATTAATTTTGTATGAGTGATTGAATTTAAAATTTTTATAATATTGGATTTTCATCGGTAAATTAACAAATTATTTTTATCTATCAATACTTGATATTTTGTTGTAAATCAAAAAATGAATAATCCTAGATACTTGAAATTTTCAACAAATGTTAAAATAACCATTTTCCATACATGTTCAAAGAAATTTAACTCTTTTTGAGCTATTTTTAGCAAATATAATTTTTTTAAATGTTGTAAATTATTTTTCAGTTAGAAATTCATTAAAGATTTTCTTTTCATAGCTAAGATTAGAAATTTTAATAGAAGGTTCCCAACAAGTTTTTTTACCTTTTTCAAAAAGAATGAGTTCACCAGAAAGTCACACTATTCATAGCCTTGAGATATTTTAGATTTTTATGAATTTTTTTTTTTAACTATTAAATTAGATTATTTATACAAGTGTGCTAGGCTGATTCAACATCTTTTTTCTCAATGATTTATCATTGAATTCAAATATAACACTGATCAGCAGAGGTACCCACTAGTCTTTATTTTTATGAACTGTTCGAAGTTTGAAAAATTAAATCAAACTTAGATGTTTGGTCCAAATTAAAAAAACGGAATCAAATTTGAACAAAAAGTTTGAAATTCTATATTTAATCCAAACTCTAAAATAGTTTGAATTCCAAATAAAAGTACTAACTCCTAATTATATCAAATTAGATATTAATCAATTTATTTGTTTGTTGCAATTCACATGTTTAAAAATTAACTATTGGTATTGTTTATTCAGATATTTTATAATTTATTTAAATACAAAAAATATTCAATACCAAATAGTTTACATTAAAAAACTATTTGAAGTTTTTAAAAATGAAATAGCCATTGTTTTAGAAAAAGTAAAAATTGTTTTAGTGAGTAGCGGGAAAGTTGTAATAAACAGAGCCATCTATAAGATATAAGAACAAATACTTACAATATACAATTTTACAACTATAAAATAAATATCAATTGAAAAATTGAACAAATATGAATAGTATTGTGAACCAAATAACCAAAATAAATGTAATTAAATTAAACTTGAGTTTTTATGAAATTTGTGTATGAAAATTACTAATTAATGCACAATAAGATCTTTCCGAAGTTCCAAAAATCAATTGTTTTAATACTATTACTACTAAATAATTAAATTTACTTATGTATAAGCTTATATAAGTATGTATAGAAACTAAAACTGACAACATTCTTAAAACATTATAGGTAATGGAGAAATATATAAACATCACAGTAATATTACCATATTTATCTCCACGAAAAAATTGTTTTGGAAATGAAAAAAAAAGAAAAAAGAGCAACAGCTATAATTTTAAATATATTTTGGTTTTCAATAAATTTAAAATAAAAAATTATGATTAATGATTTAAGATTCTTCTAACATGTTAATTTTATGTAAGGTCCAAACATTTTTATTAATTACTTATTTACTGAGTAAATGGTATTATCGTTGGTAGACATATTTTATGCAGGTATGGACATATTTTTGACAAAATAATTGTAAGGGTTCCTTACAAAATTGAAATTGTTAATTTTAAAAGCGAAATTTATGAAAAGATTTAATACATTGAATTTTTATTTCAAATTGTTTATACAATCATGTAAGTTTAAAGTATTTTAGCAGGATGTAGGTATATTTATTACTAAGTAGAAAGAACTATAAGTCTAAAACAAATAGTGAACTACTCAGTATAATTATAAGGCAATACAAAAAAAAAACATGTTTTTCAAACTATTACTCATACATAACGTTCTAATTATTTTTAAAACAATTTTAAAAATAATGTTCAATGAATAGGTAATACAAAAATAATAAAAATATAACACTCAAATAAACCTACCTACTGTATTTAAATAATATTTATATCATAGGCGTGCGCACAGGGTGGGCCAGGTGGGCCGTGGTCCTCCTAGCTGTACCATACTTATTATTTATTAGTTATTATAGATGGCAACTTAGATCATATACATAGTTATTATGTGGTACAACCATTCTGATTTTTGATTTTTTTTTTATATCAACAAAATTAACAAGATTCTCTTAAATCTATAAAATATGCAAACAAAAATGGTTCTATTTAATCGAGGATAAGGTAAATCGTGGACATATATCACAACCAATCAATTTGGATTTAAGGAAAATAATATGCAAATGCATATATACCCTAGCCCTACTTATGAATAAAAATAAATATATTATACCTTAAAATTTAAACAGTAGGTGATGACCGGTGAATATATGAATGTAATTTTATAGATAACTTTGTAACACCTAAAATAATTTGTTTCAAGTATCATTGGTCCACTCTGCCACAACGGGCTGCGCACGCATATGATTTATATCATAAAAATGTAGCTGCTTATTATAAAGCATAATACACTGTTATATATTTTATTTTCAAAAATATCTTACGTAGTGGAAAGAACATTTTTTATTTAATAAGTTAATAGTTGATATTAAAATATATAAATTTCTTTTAATTGTGCTGATTGAAATTGTAGACATTTGAAAAGATCCATCTACTAAATTCAACTGTATGTACATTGCCTATATAGGCATATTAAACAATAAATAATATAACTTCTAATATTTTAATACACATTTTGATCCTTATAACAGTTAACTTAATATTTTAAAAAGTACTTTTAGTAAAATTTTAAATATATCAAATTCTAACATAGTGCAACCATTACAAAAAGCTAATAACTAGGGCTTGGAATTCAATGTGTTTGCAATTTTTTTGTTTCCAGGTGCATACTATTGTACAATGATTTTTCCCCCATAACCACTATTTGATGGTCAACTTGTTTTTAATATAAACAACTATTCTATTGTATAATAAAAAGTTTAAGAACTTAATTTTTTTAATTGCACTTTTTTAGAAAAACTTTTGGTATCTTAGGTTATAAAACCATTATTTTGATTAAAATACAAGCCATACTAATAACGATATAATTAGCAAACATGAGGATAAAAAAATAAGGGTAATATAAATTGTTAGAGTTGCATTTACCTTAAACTGTCAGATAAGTTAATACTTTTAAAAAATAATGAGTCATCTCTGTTAAAAGAATAATTGTGTATGATTAATTAAATATGATGTATATATTTTTTAAATGATTGGTCTATGTTAGTTTCAATTGAATCAAACAGAAATACCCACTTACTTCTGAATTAGCATCTGGACTATAACGTATAATCACCAGTGTAGTGACAACATTTACGATCAGTCCAATTAGTGTAATTAAATTAGGTGCCATCCATATGGGTGTTTTTAATACTAGCCAATTCCAAAAAGGTTGCAGATACACATCTGTAAGACTTCGGCTCTCACATTTATAAGTATGTTCGCCAAGTTTCTTGAGTTGAACTGGTAACAATATTTTATTTTTCGTAAAACAAAACATTTTGGTAAGGATGCTTGAGTACCGACACTGCATCAATGACTAAGTAACGATAGATGAGTAATATTTATAAGTTTCGGTGTCGCTACTGCATCGCGAAGATATGTCTGGAACAAATTTTAGTCTCAGTGGCAATGTAACAAAAATGTACCAAGTAACTGACATCGGAATTGTTAATATTATGCAATTATTGTATTATTGTCGGTGACAAAAGAAAAAAAAACAAGGAATTACGAAAAAAAAATCATAAGTACTTACATCATATTTTGTGTGGTCAACAACGAGCCATTTTTATTCTTAGAAAATGTACAAGCATTGCATTTATCGCGGCCGATTGAATAAGTACGTTTAAACTTTAACCTCTAACCGAAACACGATCAAGTAAAAAATGTTAGTAATAATACGTTTTAACACTGTTGTGAAATATTACAATATGAAAACCATTCGGATCCAGTGGCAACTCGTTATCGATAATGCTCGCCGGATATCAATCGGACCATATTCGTTCGACTTGTGATAAGACCACCACCGTGCCAAACGTCTAGCCAACGAGTCTGCTTACGTCATTGAATATGAACAATTTATTGTATTAGTATTGTTATACCGTGGCACGACGAGGCAAGATGACGGCAGCTGCGGCTGGCTGTGTTACGATTTTGGCATGGCAAATCGCAATCGATTTGTGTCGACAATCGACAACTGCCGGCAGAATTCTTATGCAAAAGAGAAAGAACTATTGAATACGATTTTTCAATATTGTACTACTAAAAAAATATACAATTGGCAATTATTATTACATAATAAGACAAATCGTGATAATTAACTAATAGCTGATAAACCGTATTAATTATTATTATTACTACCGTAAAAAATATTCGACTTTAATGATATTTTTCCTGATAATTTAATGAATGGTAGGTACATTATCCAACTGCAAGATGGCCCGGCAAGCTGCAGGACATTTTATATAAAACAAAAATTATATCATTCTTTTTATTTTATTTTAGTTATATAAAATAAACTGTTAAACTATATTAGTAAGTTATTTTTCCATTTTGATGTAAGACTGAAAATGACCGAATTAATTATCTATATTACTATTCTTAAGTATTTTTAATGTTTTAAATATTTAACAAAGAAATTTAAATAAAAACAAATTAAAAACGATAAAAATGAATAAATATTAATTACAAATATTTATATAATGTGATGTAAACAAAAAAAAA
>WHPZ01549482.1:0-14682 GCA_016617965.1 Macrosiphum rosae | reverse complement strand
TGGCGCCACTGTCGTATTCTTTCAACCCCCCTTTTACCCCCTTGTAGGTCGAATTTTGGAAAATCCTTTCTTAGTGCACCCCTACATTTCTTAAGGAACCTCTATATAAAATTTCAAATCTCTAGACCCAGCGGTTTGGTCTGGGCGTTGATGAGTGAATAGGGGCCGTCTCCTATATGTATATAGATAATACTTAATATTATATAATATTATGTTGTACGCATATATTATTGTACAATTTTCACAATTAATACGAAATGCTATAATCAGTTAATTTAAAATATTGTATAAAAAATATAAATAACTAATATGCATAAAAAAGGGGTTTTCAATTTTTAGATTCTGAGCGGAGTGAGGGATCTAGTGGTTTTACAATGGTGTTTATTTTATTTTTTTATCCTGTAAACAAAATTTCTACCAGAAGGAGTGCTTTGATTTAAACATATAGTATCTTATCTTTTAGCGAATTGGAACAAGATGGGTACTTTAGAGAGGTCATTTTTCGATTTTCTCAATAGTTAATTAATGCCAAGGGAAAAACCACCGTCAAATTACAAAAAAAGCACTAAAAATGGGATTTTAATCCCTAACGCTTTGTTTATCACCATAGAAACGAATAAAAATGAAATTAAAAATGTGGGCAAGTATGTGTCGCTCTGCTGTACAGTAGGTTACAAGTGAGTCACTGTAATGAATGGTGTTAAATTTGAATTCAATGATATAATACCATTGTATAAGAAAATGATTCTGAGCAAAGACGATGAGTCTGCAGCCTATGATATTACTAAGTATATTTGATGATATTATCGTGAATAAAGTAATTTATAATATATTACTTAGGTATGTCCTATTTATAATATTATTATTTTTTATTCGTTGCTATGGTGGTGATAAACAAAGCGTTAGGAAATAAAATCTCATTTTTAGCCGTTTTTTGTAATTTGTTGATAGTTTTAATATTAATTCAACTTACGGGCTATAATAAAATATAATAGCAATATAAAATATCCAGACTGACAAACCGTTTCCGCTCGGAATCGTTTTTCGTATACAATGATAATATGATATCATTGAATTCAAATTTAATACAATCCATTATACAGTGATCCACTTGTAACCTACCGCACGGCAGAGCGACATCCACTTACCTGCTTTTTAATGTATATACTATATAGTACTTAAATTTTGAATTTTATTCACTCGTTTTTACTGTAGTATACGCCGAAAATCTTTACTCTGAAATGGCCTCGCCGATACGTCAAAGATTGCCATCAATAAATTAAGTTTAAATACTATTTCGTAGGTACCTAATCGTATTTTGTCATCAAAGATTCGAAGCGATTTGTTTATTTTAATACTGTACAGTCATTAGTCAGTACTAATATTGATTGACGATAGTATTGTCGTCTATGTGGTCATGGCCTCATATGAGGGGGAGACAAATAATTAATGACCTAAGTAGTAAGTACTGTAGCGCCATTCGGACTGCGCGAAGTACGTGCATACACATTTGTGTGTTTAAAATGTTCAAGGCTGGGTATTTTAGTATTGAATTAAATTATTTAAATTAGTTAAGTAAATTATTTAAATTAAATTCACAGCCATTTCGAATACATTTGACACTTTAGGTACCTACAACTGTTATATAATTATTTTACTGGATAAATTAGTTTTACCTATACCCATATACCCATTCTCCCAACATTTTAGGTGATTCAAATGAGGAACCTTAAGTGCGTATCGGTAGCTTTATTAAAATGTTAAAATAATTGTAAAATATTTATTATTATAATAATAATAATTAAAGTTGTTGATATATAAATACACGAAGCGACGTCAGACGTGTAGCCGATATTTAAGTTTTAATGTACAATATACATTTTTCCATTGTATTGTAAAAGTAATATCCATACTAATTAGAAATTATGGACAGATAATATTTAAACTGGGCTATAAGAAATTATACTTACCGTAATTTTTTTACTACAGTCAAAAGATTTTTTTTATTTTTATGGAATGATCAAAACTGTCGCTGTATGCATATAAACGTATCAAATTCAAAATATGTAGGTATTGGTGATGCCTATTAAATAAGAATTTTTTAGTTTTTGAGTTATACAACACATGACGTTAAGGTACCTACATCATTATATCTACCTATTATTGTGATCATCAACGATCATCGACGGCTACTGACAAGACTAACCCACTATATTATAGGTACTGTTATTAATGTAATATGTCATCGACCGTGATTTGACAATATTAAAATTTAAAATTAAACAAATAACAGGTAAAGGTACACGTTGACCAACCAAGTCTGGATAGACTGCAGACGCTTTCGCGGTGTGCGCCTCCTCCTAATTTTGGAATTTAAAAAAAAACTATTTGGTGGTGGTGCTCGCGGTCGTCGACCCGAGTCTACGGGAAACTCGATATTATGGGGAATGAGTAGGATACAATTCTTATCCTACTGGAATGCCATATTGACCAATCGCGTTGCTCGTCTGGCTGGCCCGCGTAGACGGGTGGATGGCCGCTCGTTCAAGCAGACGCCAGCTGTTCCACCGGTCCTCATTGGTTCCTGCTGCTATCGGGCATGGTCGGCGGATACTCGAACGCATGTGCTGATTCATGTGCCGCTTTCAAACAGCCGTGGACAGAAGCCCTGAAGTAACATGATGGATGCGTCACTTTATTATGGATGTCCCACGGCCTAGGGCGACAGTATTTATGTATAAGAAAAACGTGACGACGAACGATTTTGGTTGGTATATATATTTTTAACTATATTTTGGAGCGATGTTCGACTGTTATATGTGGCAAAGGCCAAAGGGTCAACCTTGTTTTGGGCGTTTAAATAACACCCTGCAATACTGCTATATATAGTTGGTCGTTCGGGTGAGTGTAATCATTTTTACCAAGTCCTACTATCATTTATCCATTTATGTACCGTTAAGGCGAGTGAGATAATGTTATTATATTTTATTAATTATTGATTATTAGTTATGTGTATTTTATATTTTTATGTGATTTTATTATGTTGTTTGTATTCTTTCAATTCACAATATACATAACTATACAATATATAATTTCATTTTCCTATTACTAAACGGGCTAAACCTACCTACTGATGTCCTACCAGTGGAATAAATACTCGTTCAAAAAATCACATTTTTGGTCGATTCGCCTAATATAGCACTCGACACTCGTTCGACAAAAACGGTTGCTTATAAGTTATAACTGGTCACTTTGGTATTACATATTGAGATAACGAGACTAAAACGGGACTTGGGATAAAATCATCCCGTTCGAAGTTTGTCAAGACCCACGGGCACACGAGACTTCAAAGATGGGCAATTCCGTTTTAAACGGAAAGTATATATACGGTCAGTGGTCACCCTATCTTACGTCCCGGGACTGTAGTAGCGGTCCAGCTGCTTACCAATCTCTCAGGGGTGACAGCACGCCAAAATGCAGCACGGAGTGCCCCCCTAGAACAGCAATCGCACCCCCACCATTTTGCAGTGTCCTACAGCTGGTCGTCTCACACGCCGGTGTCCTTGCCCTGCAGCTCCAGGACAGATTTGTTAATTTTATAAGAAAATCGTGTTGGTTCAACATCAGTAAACCGTTTATCAGTTTTACATAATATATTATTGTCGATATGATCGTGCAGGTTCTCTTTTCAGTACCTACCTATATAAAGACCAGCCAAGTACGAACTTTGTGTCCACCAGCCCCAGAAGCCATCCAGATGGCGTTTTATAACCATTTCTGCCGGACGACAACCTTGCGAAACATTTCCATACAATCCGTCGAATATATTATCATTGTTATATTTGTTATTATATTTCATATTATAAAATTGTCAAATATATCATAATATATTATGTATATGGTATATCTACTATCTACAATCTACATAATAATTACGCGTATCCGCGATATCCAAGGTCCACATATTTTATAAACAGACAAAATATTATTATTATATCCATGCAATGTATTGTATTATAATTTTTCACAATACGTATGTTATATTATATTATAATTATAATTTATAAAATGGTTACACTCTTACACTACTATTTAACTGACAAATAATCATTCAAAATATTTTAGTAATAATATTATTTTATTATATTATGTTGGAAAACTAAAACTAATCATTTTTGTTTAAGTTTATGTATATATACTATAATATAATATATTATATAGGTAGGTAATTGGTAGTAAACAAATAGTATAAAACACATAAAGGTCTATAAAAAAACACTGAAAAAATTACAGTAACCAAAATTTGTATTAAACATCGTAGATTTATAAAACATTCATTTAAACTTTATAAGTCCATTAATATAAATAGTAATAATAAAATGTTATATAATATCGTTAGTACTTATAGATATTAGGTATACTATACAATATAATGATTTTGACTGGTAAAAGGCAAAAGGAGCAGTTTTACAACTTGTCTTTTCAAATTTCATGAGAGAAATCCAAAAATTTCATCAGTAAGGAAAATATACATGGCAATAAAAAATTTAATATTTCATTAGGTATTAATGGTAGTATTAAAAATAATCAGAGGGACACTATGGAGATTATAATTTTGAAGGCTTATCCAGTAACTACCGTCAAGTTAGTAACTAGTCAAGTTAAAGTCAATCCGTAGTGTAGACCATGTAGCTAAGCAACTTTTACATTTTACCAGTAGAATTATATCCTTATAAAATTTTAAATTAAAACAACATTTATGATTATGATTAATTAATTAATTATTATTTATTCCCAATATTGTTGAGATATTGAATAACACAGGTTACATGTAAAATTTTAATATGACTAGGTAGAGGTACTGATTATAGTCATTGCAACTATTCAGAGCTCATATATTAAATTCCTTGAACATAAAAATAAAATAAATATTTATTTTAATATATAGTCTTAATTCAATCATAAAAATTAACCATAATCGCAATGATGCATTGCTTGACACTGTTATTATTGTTAACATTTAAACGTTAAGACCATACACGCATGATACCAAAATACTCTTATTTCTAATTATATATAATCTTAAAATATAATAAAATATAATAATATAGTACTCTTATTTTAAACAGTGTATTTGTATCTATTTAACAATGTATATAGTATAGCCATGTAGGTATTTATATAAAATTCTAATGGGGATTTAATCAATTAGAACAATATTGTTCTAAATTATTCGTATAAAATATTGTCTGTTGGTGACAGTGTGACACATATACAAGTGAAGTTGGAAAATGTATATTATATATTTAAAAATTGTAACTATAAAAAGTTTACATTTTATTAATATACATTGAATAATTATTAAATGATAGGTACCAAACAAATTATTATATAATGAGACTTATATATATATTGTACAATCTACACTCATTGTAACTTATACATACACGTCATGTACGTATAGGCAGATATAGATAAACCATTTACATAAAAATTATATTCAATCTACATAAAGTGCCTATATATTAATAAACTTATTTATTAAATAAAAAATGTATTTGGATTTTCAATGAAAGGACTTGAATAATAATCATTTCTGTCAAATTCGTGTTTAAATATTTAACTAGGTAATCGTATTACGTCTAATGAGGAACGTGTAACTTTACGTGTTAAATGAATATTAATTAATACTGCAGATAAATATAGCTAAGGTCTATTATACTCAGTATAAAATAGTGAAGTATGCATGTAGGTATTAACCTACTTATTGAATTTTAATAATAATTGCTAAAATAAGCAATACAAATATAATATAAAATAAACAATGAAATAACATTTAATAACCAATAAATTTCAAAATATCTACCTATCATTAAGTAAAACTGAAGTTATTTTTCATCAAAGCTAAATAATTTTGTTAGACTTTTATCTTAAATAAACCAACAGTATTTTTAAAACATTTTTTCATTTTTTCACCTAAGACAAAATCTCTGATTTTATAACTTTTAAATTAGTAGGGTACCTAATATCATTATGGGGTATCTATAGCTTTACTTTCGTTTAAATATACCTACCATACAACATGAATTGTTCGTGTTTATACTTAAAGTTAGATTGTGTGACAATAATATTATGCATTTGATATTATACTTAACATATGCAAAATTAAAAACATAACATTAATTGTGTCAATGGGTCGATTCATGGTTAGGTTAGATTGTATTACTTGTGCAGAGGCTTGAGTACTTCAAGCATTGTCATATTTTTGTCTAGAAAGGTCGAAGAACAATAGGTATAAATATGTTACATAACACTATAGGAAGCTATTATTAAAATTGTATTTTAGGTAGTTTTGCATATTTTTTTTTTTTTTATAACCCGCGCCATCATATTATGCCATTGGGTGTGGGGATGGAACTTTGAGTTTTTATATTGGATAGATTGGTACACGTGTGTGTGTTGTGGCAGAATTTCTAAGGGGCACCCGTAGGTTTTTGCCATGTCCCTGGTGGGGGATGGTGGAGCTTGTTCTCCGGACGAAGAAAAATGCCGCCCGCGGCCGGTATCGGACCCGGGCCGGCTGCGGCGCAGCCGACGCCTTGGTCCGCTCGGCCGCTCCCTCCTCCTCGCATATTTTGTCATAACTATTAACTGCATATAAATATTAATGTACATATTTGAGTAAGTAGGCTTATCAGAAAAAACAAGAATATATTTTTAAATTGTTTGATACAGAAAAGTTTAAATTAGTGTTTACAAAGTTTGGACAAATAAAAACAAATAATATAGAAAATATTCGGTACAAAAACAATAATTTCAGTACTGCGTGCTCGGACCCAGGCTATACCAGGCCTAGATGATTATACCACCGTATTAACACTGTGCCACATATATTACACGTGAGTTCGAAACGCGAAATTAACTTAAGTTGTCCGTCATAATTTGTCAGGAGATTTCGACTATCGTGCAGCGTACCTATCCTCGAAGTAATTTATCAAGTGTATTACGATAAGTAGACGACAGAGGGAGAAATTAATTTTTTAAGTTTTCATTTTAACACCTATAATTTTTTTTTTAATGTTTATTTTATATATAAATATAATTTATACATTTTATAATAATTCTATTTCAAATAATAACGTAAAATACATTTTTTAGAGCATACTATTTTAAGTACATAAGTGCAGATATTGAGATTTTTAAGTAGGTACTATATAGAATAAGCCCAAGTCATTACTAACCATATTTATAAACGGTTGCATAAAGAATAAAAAATTACCAATGCCAATAAAATCTTAGTCCAAGGGATAAATAGTAATGATTGATAATTGACTAAGTATGAAGGTAACTAGGTAAGTTTAAAAAATGTTATCACTAATATTATCTTTACTATTTCATAACCACTTAATTTAATTGTGTTTTATTAGAATGTAATAATATTAATCTAATAATTAGATAAATGTTTTATAGACTTATTTGTTCAATAGGAAAATAAAAATGAATATCAAATTATTAATAAAATATAGTAACTATAGTCTATAGATATCATAGTTAGATAAAAAGATTGAACCTTTAATAAATCCATAAAACACGGTTTATAACTAATGCTAACCTAAAAATGAATTTGTAAGTAGGTACTCATATCACAATATTATTGGTCGAACATTGTAAATATATCTGATATTAATATTTATAGGGATCCGCAAATAGTCGTCTGATAACAACTAATCGTCACAGATTTCAATATAAAATATAATATTAAAAAGTAATAATTAGATCTATCATTTAATTTTTGTATAATATTGTTATAATATAGTATGCCTTAACGATAATATCATTAGTGTTAATATTATATTATTGTGTACTATCGGTAAATATTTTACTTAATACAGTTTCCTTCTCATATTTGAGCCGTTCATTCCGTTTCGCGTTATTTATTTGAAATTGTGCTGTATACATTTATTGTAAAAGTTTCCAAAGTTTGCAAGTACAGTAGTCTCACTTGTATATGTATATTTTTTTCGTATCTTTACTCAATGAAATGTATTGTTTGTATGCGTTTAATAATACTGTATCTTGGTAATGGACTGGAATCGTGCCAACTTGGTTTCATAATATTATTATAAACTTCGTTTTATTTCAATAGTTAGATATTATAAATATAATAAATAGGTATTATACACTGTTAACACACTTAGCATTGTTTGTTTTAAGCAAAAATAAAAATAAAATATGATTTTTAAGTTGTTTGAATGTAACAATCCGCAATTTATTATATAATGTTGTATTTTAATATAGCACATTAAACGATTATAAATTTATAACCAATCACATTATATAGCCATTGTATAAAAATCATTTATACAATAGGTATTGTAAAGCTAGAACTTCTTAAAGCTGATTTTACGCAACATTTTAATAATATTATGTCTCAAAATATTTTTGGACCTTGTGTCCAATTTGATATTATGCAAATCATTTATAAGAACAAAATAAATTATTTTACTTTTTTCTTGTTCACACCAGCGTCTAAAATAATCGAAATAAGATTATTATTATTATTTTTTAATTGTGTATTATCGCAGGTCTTCCGAATTAGGCCACCGTGCACGAATTTCTTTTGAGCATGTAACGTCCTTTTGTCGATCCTGAACGGTTATCCACGTAATTTGGTAGAGACATACGTCTGCGCCTTACAGCTGGACTCAAATTATATTGAACCTAAAAAAACATCAAAGGCTTAATTTCAAGCAACTGCAACTTGAATAGTTTATCCCGTTTTACCATATAGATAAAATGTTATATTATTTCAATTCGTGTTCTCTATTATTTGGTTCTATACGATTACCTAAAGGAATAAACGCGCATAACTTGTATTTCTATTAAGTCATTAATTATTATTTTATAATGTTGTAAAAAAATTTTCATAGAGATTAAAATATTGAACTTTTTGCTTTCCAATTCAACCTATTTATTCATCAAACGATTGTCTGTAACTGTCTGGCAAATAAGTGTAAAAATAAATAATAATCAAACCATATTAACGAACACTATTTCGTTGCTGTTTAGTAGGTAGTATCATGATGCCATACAATAATTTATGTGAGGCTTCTGGCTTATGTAGTTACTGTACGAAGCGTTCATATTATCATAAGACAGATGATTATAATAAACAAGTATAGCATGAAAATGATTAAACTTCAATTATTAATTATTTAATTGTGTGTATATGTTACGGTAGTGTAAATAAGTAGTTCAGGAATTATTATGCATACTTATAAATTTATAAAGTATTAATGTTGTGTAATTTTAGGAAATATCCATACCCCATTGGCAATTATAATTCATTATTCATCCATTTTTAAAAAAAAAAATTTATTGTTTAAGACGTTATATTTAAAATAAGAAGGTATTTTATTTTAATACACGTTATTAGTTGGTATAATTACGAAATATTTAATTTTAATCAAAATGTAATTTACAACAACCTATTATTTGCCCATTATTAATCCCAAATTAGTTTCTTTAAAAAAAAAATTAATTTTTCCATTTATATTAACTAATTTATTTTTTTCAAGCAAACCAAAAAATCATTTTGGAGGACAGTGATAGTCACCTCCTTGTGGTGTCCTATGGGTAATGCTAAATGACTATCAAAATAATAATATTTTTACTGGGCGCAATTTACTACATAGAAATTTATACGTGAAAAATACCGGGCAAAATTTACAATTTTTTCCCTTCGTTAGGCGCAATTTATGTTTGTCCGTATATTGTTGTACCTAATTGTCCGGCTTATTTTTACCTATATCTGATATTTGGGTCACTGGCCTAAATAATAACGTGGTAGACATCAATGAGAAAGTGTGCAATTATAATTATGATTATTATTTTTTAGATATTATTGGGTGACACTAACATATTCGTCACATTACTAAACCTATGGGATATGACCTATCTATGTATAATAGGTACTAATGTACTATAGTATTTATATAATAGTCTGCCATTCATAATCGTTAGGTCTACATTTAATCGGAATCAATATTTGTACTGCCAAGTGCGTATACGTGACGTAGGGTAATTAAGCATACTAGCTTAAAATAATAAAAAAAAGGTCATTAGAATTTGTACTCGAAACGAAATTAGTTTTAAACAATGACAATAAAACAGTAAATCGGAACTTATTTATTTACCTTTGCCTGAGTTAGGAGTTCCTTAAACACCTGTACTATGTTTCTATTTTCTTTGGCTGAGCATTCCATATAGCCACATTCCCAATCGTATTTAGATATAGCTTCGGTGATTTCCACAGGTAAAAATCGTTCAGTGAGTTCACACTTGTTGCCTACAATTACTATTGGAATTTTTGGTCCTCTCCTTTCAATTATCTAATGAAAATGATTAATTCAATTAATTAAAAACCTACCAAATCGTTTTATGATTTAAAAAAGATGTTTTCAATTGTACTTGTTCTTTAAAGTGTTTAACTTGATCCCATGTGTCTTCCCTGTCTACACAGAAGACTAAAAGAAATGCATCAGCAGTTGATATAGATAACTCTCGCATAGCTGGAAACTGATAAGCTCCCGATGTGTCCAAAATGTCTAATGTCAATCGTGCTCCATCGGGTAATTCATAATCTCCTGTAAACAATTATAATAACATTTATTATTATTATGTGAAGTACCTATAAAATAAGTTGACAAAAGTTATTATTCGAATTATTGTGTACACCTTTCAAGTGTACCAATATAGCTATTAGCTGGTTATATATATATATAAAAAAATGTAATATAATATAGTCTTTTTCTACGAACAATTACGAATCCTGCGATAAATTATAACGTTTCGAAAAATCTATTCTAAATGGCGTTTATTTTTCTATAGTGTCTATACCTAGTCATTAAAAAACGTTAAATTAGGTACTCAAAAAAGAATAAATTATTAAATGTTCAAAATTAATTATATGAAATTAATGACCATAAATTAAGTTTATCCGGGGGGGGGGGCGTTGGCTCTAAGTACGCACCACTAAGAATACAATTTTGCGTGTTTACAGGCATTAGGCAACCTATGTGAAAATAAGGTCGTGCGTGTCATTGATGAATATTACAGCTACCTACATGCTATATTGTGGGATCAGAACCAAAAGGTTGTAACTTAAAATATAAAATTGTTCTGGAAATAGTGTTAAGTTTCAAATTGCAATGTATTCTTTTCCTATGAATAATATCTAATGAATCAAATCTAGAAATTTACAAAATTATTCTGTGTTAAGTCTTGAAATATGTTTTTTGTTTTAAGCAAATTAGCTAAACCTAACGTGAACCAAAAAAACGATATTGTAAGCAATTTCGGTTGAGAAACAAAATGTTCTACAGTTATAAGTTATAACCTTAATATGTTGATAATATATTTGTTTCACCTAGTTTCGACTTTTATGTTCTAAATTAAATTTATTATGTTTTCTGGGAAAGAAATTTAGGTTAAAACAACATATAATGTGCTCATGACGTTAAAACCAAAATAATATGACTGAAGGTTCTATAATGTTTAAATAATTAGTTATTTTGTTGATATATTATGTACAATCATTACATATATTGTATTATCTTTTGATTGTTGTATGGTTCAATAGTTGACACAATGAATATGAAATAGGTTGTATATTTGTATTTAATCTATTTATATTAATTTATTAATTTTATAAGATTAATTAAACCTATTTATTTTAACACAATAGTTAAGAATTGAAAGATTCTATTAAATAACGATTTGAAGGGTTACGGGGAAAAACGATCATAGTCAAAAGAAAGAAAAAATCAAATAATCATAGTACTATTTGGTTAGTTTCATAACGAATCGACACGTGAATCGAGTGATGGAAAAGAGATCACGATCAATGATATAGTACAGGTTTAAATATCACCATAGCGGGAAAAAAAGGCCAGAGTCCCACTTTAAAACTGAAATACTGAACCTTTTAGTAATATTGACAATTATCGTTTTTCCCCGTAACTCATCATCTGTAAATTGTGTTGAACCTTTAGTTCTTAATAATTCTTAGAATAATGCTCCTAAATGGGGGTTTGTTGTTTTTATTATATCCATGACTAAAATAATTACCACTGAAATAGTAGTTGCGTAGTTTACTGTTAATATTAAGAGCAAAGACGGAGAAAAAATCCAATTGGTGTTGGGATGCAAAGGAATAAGAACGGACAAATTGAATGTGATTTTTACCAATTGTAGGCAACCTATCTACATTCTACAAGTTATAATTCTTAACCATTATCGGTATTGGGAACGGGCTTTGGGAAGAATCATGAATTTTAGATATAATAATTATTATTATATGGCATCTTAAGCATAAGATAGTACTTAAACAGTGCAGCACCAGTTTCCTGTAATATAATGTTACATTGTATATACACAATATCTTTAAGGACATTAGTATAAGAATGTAATGCACGCGTCTCGTTAAACATTTTAAATTATTAAAATGAATATTATATTAATTATTAAAGGCTAAGCTAGTTTGGTATGGTTTGAATCCATAACTTTCATATTATATCAGAGTTTGGTAAATCGAACCCAGTAAACTTATATAATTGTTGGTAAACCGACGCGCAGCACCACAAAATTAAGTTTTATTAAAATACTAAGTAGACAGTGTCATTCGTGGAAATTATTGTTTTGCTGGATGATTATCTAAAATTAAATTATGTGCCCAGGCAATATAGTGACATAATAAGAGCTTATTTGTGCTTAGATTACGTGTAAATTATGTTAGTTTTATATTCCACACGTATTTCTATAATAACCAAGAGTTACCACACATTGCTCTATATTATAAATAGGTAGGTATACATGCGAGTCCCTTTGAGCCTTGACAAAGTACAGGTTGGCATAGTAAAGTAAAGCGTTTTAAGATAGGTCGGTAGGTAGTATAGCTATTGATAATTTAATAGACTTAATTTATCGCCAAAACTTCAACACTTACCTAGTCTGTTAAATTTCGATCACATCATTGTTTTTATGTAAATAACGAAAAATATTTTGTATTAATGTTATTAATAGTTGTTTAATTTTTATTTTAAACTCATAAATTATAAATAGGCTAGACATGTTAGTTTATCATATTTTTTATCGGTATACTATGCATGTTTGGAAAAATCGGAAAAAATTATGATAAAATATATAACTATTAGCTAAAAAGAATGAGGCAGTTGCGGCTTACAGTTGTGCGAGCATCAATACTTGTGAAAATTAAATCGTATGTACAACATAACGGATTTTTTCCGTTCACTTTTTAAGAGAATGTCATCGCGATATTTGTTTTATCTCTCTCAAGTGCAACATAGATAAAATGCACTCACATAAAACCATTTTTGTATGACTTTTGACTTTTGAGTAATATTGTAGAATAAAATCATCCATTGCAAAAGTTATAGAGGATAATATTTTTGAGCGTTTGACATATCGGTTTTATATTTTATTATTATTTGAATTTATATTTCACTTTAAAAATAAAAATTTATTTTAGTTAATGAAACAAATATTAAATTATTTTGGAATAGTATTTAGATAAACCGATTTTTCTACACTTAAAAATATGATTCTTTATCATTTTCATAATCGGCGATTTTACTCTGATAACTTAAAAACATAAAAAAATGGTTTTGCGTAAAATGTAAATGCATTTTGTCTATGTTGCACGTAGACCAAAGAGAAAAAACAAACGCTTGGGCTGGCATTCACTTAATTTTTGTTTTATAAAGATATTGTTGAGACATATCAATATAGAGGTTGACTTTATATATAAATAATCAATACCATATTACCTATAATCAACATAGTTTTCAATGAAAAGTGAACGTTACAATATGTACTATGATTTTCCTGGTATGTACAATTTTATCTCAAGTTTTTAAAAAAATTCTGTTGACATTTATTTTTATTTTTTGGAAAGATAGTATCATTATAGTGCTATACAACACTATTTGGACCTCTGAGAAAGAATACGTCGTGCATAAAGAAAAAAGAGGGAATTCAACATTTTGGTGTCCAATTTTCCATACAGCTAATGAGAGATGGAGAATATACTTTAACCGATAGTTACTTGCTAGAACAGGAGAACAATCATGTGGTAAGCGGCAAGAGATCAATTTTTAATATAATATCAAAAAACAATAATTTAAGATGTACCTACAGTGTAAACGCTTTACAAAATAAAACTATATTAATAGCATTGATTAAATATACAGGGTGTATCTTATGTCATTGTACGCGGGGTTTTTTGACGATTACGAAACGATGATATGGAATTTCGTTAAAACGAAAAAAGACGTGTTTCTTTATTTTTAACAAGCAATTTTTTTATAACAATAGCAAAATCAACTTTTTTTTTTCAAATGGTAACTACTATATTTTTTAATGGTTTCTGGTAAAGCTTTTTTTTCTGAACATTTTGGTATAGTCGAATCGTCAATTTTGATTCGCTAGTTTATTAAGTATGGTCCTCCAAAGATTAGTAAAATATGCATTAATACTTTTAATTGAAATAATGGGTATAGGTTTAATTTACAAGCGCTAAACAATTTTTTCTTATATCTACCATTTGATACACTACAATAGTTGAATCGGTAATCTAATGACACCCTCAAAAAAAAAAAAAAA
>WHPZ01549449.1:0-16036 GCA_016617965.1 Macrosiphum rosae | reverse complement strand
GAAACTGAAAAAAAACTTTTAAAAAAAATATTCTTGCATGCCAACTTTGTTCCTCTTGTTTATCAAATATTTAATAATAAAGTTTATAATGGTTGATACTTTGTATTCTACGTTTTATTTGAAACACGAATATAAGTAGATTATACTTTTTATACTCCCTAGTTTAAATTCATTCAAAAGACTAATTTAAATTAGTTAATGGATGGTTGTCTCGAGTTAACATAATTTTTTAAATATTTCTAAAAATATTATTGCTATTGAATGTAGTTAGACAATAAAATAAAAATATTAGAATAAAAAACTCTTAAATTTTAACGTTTTTAAATTTGTTGCTATCAGTTTTATAATATTAGAATTTTTTTTCATCTCATAGAATTCATTATTATAAATTTTAAACCTAAAAGAAGATTAACCGTTGTGCGTATTATTTTCTATATTTATAAAACAAACTAAATATTAATTTCTCAGAAAATGTAGTTGGAATATATTATAGAATGGAAATAATCATCTTTTTCTGATAATGAATCACAGAATATGCACTTCAATCAACTAAAATTTAAAACATATCGGCCGAATTAGTTCGAAACTAAAATAGATATGATAATATATATATATATATTTGTGGCACTTTTATATTACATTACCTACAAAACGTATATAGAAGTGTCATATTATAGTAACAGCGAGTGATTTTCGAATATAAAAAAACATAATACACTTACACCCACCGTGAATTCTAAAAATATATTTTTGGATTTTTCCTTCGATCATCACTGAAAAACGTGGGTGCAATTTCAGAACGAATAATATGTTTTTAAGTACTTTAATTTCGAATAGTTTTTAATATTTATTAGCATTAATTAGACCATACATAACGACGAGTATATTTGTTAAAAATTAAAACAATATTTTTAGAACTCGTTCCATGTGAGGCAGGTATTGTTACTTTACTAAGATCCGTGTATTGAAAAAAAAAATAATTAAAGATGGTGATAATATTATGTAATGTCGTACTTGTACTTTGTATCAAATATAACGAAACTGCATTTTGAACACTTTACATATCTCTGAACAGCAAAATGTCAGTTATCTCGTCTTTCTATACACTGAGTAGGTACCAATTATAATTATTATCTATTCAGTAATCGTTATGATATTATTATGCATGTCATATTGTAATATATTTAATTGGACATTGATACTGCTTTATATATGCTTATTAACATCACCGGGTTTGTCAGCGTGTAGTACAGTACGATTAATCGTTGGAAAAATAACCTTAAAAAAAAATGTCGAAACGCTTAAACGTTATGAGGTCGTTGAATTATCTTTATCTTATCTTTATCTCGTCATTATATTTGAACTTTTACACCAGTATAATGTAATAGTTGCAGAGAACGAGACAAACGTACGAATAGTCAGTGATAGGCTGTTGTGCACGAGACAGGACTCTGCCGAGACCGACTAGATGTGCGACGAGGTGCGTCCTCGTCTCGTGAACACGTTGGTTTTACCATATTTTTCTCGTCCTACGATCACGCTCCGCGGTCATTGATGAATACACTTTACACGTCTATTAAATCATTACATAACTCGATTGATCACATCCCCGCATGTTCCATATGTTATATGCGCCTAGACGCACACGCTTACGAACACTGACGTGTCTGTAAAGGGTACGAATTTGAACTTGGTGTGCATTTGTTCATGTGTGTGCATTTAAAAAAATAAAACTCTCCGTGTCTGAAACGAGATTGTATTCGATACGGATATATAGAGGTACCCACACAGACACCTACGTCGGGCCGATAACGAAAACGCCGCCGGTTGGATTTGTCGGAGATTCCGTGAAGTGTTATGGTGTCTGACACAATGTCTGATTTGGGATTAACGTGCGACGTAGCTGGTATACCACAGTTGTAGTTAACACCAATAGTTATGAGCCATTTTTATTGTACGGAACAGAACAAAAGTTTAGACGTCGGAATACAATAATATGTTCATTCGATAAAAAAAGATCATCGTCACTCGCCATCGACGCACAACTATAATATGATAATTTGTAAATATAATAATATCTGTAATTGATTCAATGTTACTATGGTGTAAACAAAATTATAAAAGTTCGCGAAAGCGTAAGTCCTATATCATTCACAGTATAACGATACGTTCATTGACTTGAATGATTAAAATTAAAAAATAAATAAGAACTAGCAGGTATATACAGAGCGTTTTAGACGACATTATAAATCTGTACCGGTACGATGTTATCAAAAATCCATTATAAGTTATAGCATTTTTTAAAACTCCACTCACAATTTTACAATATATAGTATTGTTATAATATTATATTCTACTTAACGATGTTTTTGTTTTGCTACGTTCCAAAAATGGACTGGGATTGAGAATTGATCGTCAGACGATACTAGAATGATAATGTTGGATTAATGTTGAAGGGGTTTTTTTGTAAAATGTTTAAATTTTAAAACATTGATATTATGATTAATGTTGAAAATGTGCATATTTTATGCAAAAATGTTACGATAGCTAACCAAAATATGTTACTAACAATAAATTAAATACTACACAAATAAATATTTTGTTAATGATTTGAATTAATTATGAAGCAAGAGAAAATGAAAATTTTTTTAAAATAAATCCGTGTCCTCCCAACGATTAACACAAACAAATATTTATGGATAGTATTAAAGACGTAGAGTCACTGCATGGGTGACCGACTGGAAAACACGAGCAGCTGATAGGGAAATATGAAAAATTGAATACAGAATGGTTTTAATGGTCGTTTCACCCTATTAAGAAGAAAAATTGATTGCTGACACGTGACTTATTTTTTGGAGCAAAAAGTTGACACTTGATCCGAAAAATGTCGGGTATCCCTCTTCCTTGGTCTATACGCTATTGGTGCATGGCAAAACTCATCCGGTTAACTTTCTTTACATGAAGTTTTCATTTTTTTTACGATCTCCGATAGATTATTCATAACAATTTGAATAACTGAAGTGAGTTTTCTTTTAGGCTGGTTTATATATCGTGTTCGCATTATTGCAATGGTGTTGAAAGACCAATATTTTTCAATTTTTATTACGTGGTGGTCATTGCAGCGTGCTGTTGTTGCCCGCCGGGCGTGAAAAACGAGCGGACAAATAACGATAGCGGGAGCTCGTTAAATGAAAACAGTTACCCTTGGTTCGGAGAATGATGACAGGGGGTATGGGGTGACGTAGTCGATAAATTACGGATTGTTGTTGGACGACAAACCGCGATTACCACGACCCTGCGAATGTGTGCCAAATTGTTCGTTAGATAATGGCCGAAAACATAATATTACAGCTTAGATACTATTTTTTCCTGATATTGTAGATCTCGGAAAATTTTCCCAGCACTCACTGTGAGTAAACATAATCGAAGAGTGAACGCACACGATGGAAAAAAAAACCTCGACGGTATATGGGACGATAAAGCCCCGTGGAAATCTAAAACGTGTTCGGTTATATAGACACCCGGAGACATTTAAAAGTAAACATTGACTGCCGAGTAATTGATTTCTAAGTCCATACTAGATTTTTGAGTATGTGTGTGTGTGTGTGTGTGTGTTTGTTTTATATCATTCAACGATCGCCACGTCACCTTATTGGCTACAATTTTCATTTAAGGTCATCAGTTGATGTTTATAAAAGTACGAATTTCGTTCAAGCTTGGATTTATATTAAATGTGATATATATATTCGAATTCTTAAAAAGTTATTTGTTTCTTTGTTTTATTAATTAATTAAGGTAAGTTTATCATATTTTTTAAAATTGTATAAATATTAATACCTACATTTTAAATACTTTATCTGGGTATATTATTGAAAAACTACAAAATGATTCATGTTTAAACCAATAATAATCGAATAGCAAAAATATAATAAATGCTGTATAAACTTATACTAATATTAAAAATAGTACTGAAAATTCAATAATATAGATATTAATTGCGACTATACACTTTTTAAATATTGTTTTTGTATAAATTATTATTCATACACCTACAAATTATTTATAACGATATTCCATTGGTTGGTATATTATTTTTAGACGTACACATCAAATATTATTAAAACTTTTATTTATTGACATTGTGATATTGTTGGGTGTAAGAGTACACGGTTAACTGATGATTTCTTAATGTACTGCATGGAACCTAGTTCGTTCATTTACAGTTTCTCGTATTTTTTACCGTCATAGTGATCATTAATAGTAACTCCTGATCCTATGTTGAGCACCTCAAACTTCGTGCCATATTATATTTTTAAATATAAAATAAAGCACATATAATATGCTGTCATAGAATAGATTTTTCAATTGACACCGATTCATAATAATTTAACCTATACTTTAACCCATGATCCTATTATTATTGGAGATATTATGATGAGTCTTGTTCACGCCAGCTGTAACTACAATTTATCCAGAAATAATAATTATTGTGTTATGTTCATTTGATATTTACTCGAGGTACTTATGTGTCATTTTCACACATGAACAAAATGTAATTAAATCAACAGCAAAATACGAGAAAGTAAAATATTAAGTATTTACTACCTTATACGCATTTATATACGCATTTACTTGGTACTCGCGGATGTTGTTATTTTGAAATTTTCATTGAGTATTAAAACGAAATTATTTACTCAGCATAAAAGTAACAATGAATGTAAAAAAAAAATACACATTTAATGTACCTGCTATACTCGGAAGTTAAATAAAAAAGTAAAACAAAATTGGATAGTATAATATTCTATGATGAATAACAAAAATAAAAGTAGAGGAAAACATAACAGAAAAATACGCAGCTATAAAAAGGATAACGGTAAGAAAAGGAAAATGTCATGTTAAAATGTAATAATGGGACAAATGAAATGAAGTTTATAAATAAATATAAACATATACACTGCACACACCCATATATATAGGTATAGGAAAATGTACATAAATTATGAAAGCTATCTCGCGTTCTTAAATAACGTTTTGGATTTTAAAACGTCTGGAAAACAGGAATAGAGTATCAGGGTAAACTATTAAAATAAAACAGGATGTTAAACGTTCGCCACAACATTGTATTTGTAATATAATTTGATACAAATATTATTACAATATTTATTTGACTTGTTCAAGAAAATAAACTCTTTTATCTAGTCGTGAGTCGTGACAAAAAAAAAAAAAAAAAAATGTAACTTTCTTACACATTATACACAATTGAATTCCACTGAAAGCACAAAACCATGATGTTTGAAGTGTGATATCTCTATTTTTTATTGAAAATATTTTACAACTTATTTACCGATACATTTTTTGGGATGTCACAATGCGAAAAATGAAAAAGCGAGCACCACGGACCATTATAGTCGTCGAACGACAGAAAAAAGTAAATGTGGATATATAAAAAAAAAAAAAGTAATATAGAACTACGTAAGTATCCAATACAAATATGAATGTGGTCTGAAACCGAAACCGTATATATTTTTTTCTCGGAGGTACGTTTCAATATAAACTATTTTCAAACTGAGAGCAGCTCGAATTCAAACCAGAAGAATTGGCTGACATTTATCAAGCACGTCAGATGATGTACATAATATACGTAAGTACCGATTTTTTAGTTTGTTTCGTAGACTGCTGCAGTGTAATACGAACTTAACTTAGGTAACGTCTTAATAGTCTGTTAACAGCACTGTGCGTACGGAAGAATCGTATTTTTTAATGTTATCGAGCGAGACGTGAAAAATGATAACTAGTTAAAATGTCGCTTAACAACTGCAATCTACTGTCCATCGATATTAAAACACGTTTTTGTAGGTATAATTCGACATTTCTATGTATATTTTTAGACTTAGAGTTTATTCACTGTGCACTGAACTAACTTTGGTTTGCGGAATAATGATAATCATGCAGAAGAGCATTATCAAATATATTTATAGATGGCTTCAAAAAAGAGCGCAGATCAAATAAATATATATATATAAGGAATAATATCTATGTTCTGAACTGATTTTGAATTTGAATATTGTAATAAAAAATAATATGTTGAATATTATTATAACTATATTGATTCGGAAGTTGATGTTATTAATATTTTGATATGTGAATAACTTACTATTTATTTATATGAATTATTATTTATTTGCGTCTAAAACTTTTACGTGGTTTATACGACGAAATACGAATATCATACAATTTGAAAGTGTCATTCCACAATCATTAGATTTGAAGGGCTTCGTGGTTTGTGTGAAATAAAATATATGGCCTTTTGGTACTGGGTGCTGGAAACTAATTATTTTAGTCATTTTTATGGCTGTACAGTTATCAAGAGAAATATCTTATATTTAAAAAATTTAAAAAATATTTAAAAAAATATACCCACGCATGGTAAATATTACTAGGTGATGAATAATAATTAGTTTTTAATAAGAATCCACAGACGTCTGTTGTACAGCTATTATGTTTAAACGGCTAAATATTTATAAAATAATACATTGTATAGGTACTATTGTTTGCCTAAACTATTAAATTGTATTTTAAAAGTTAAGTTACAAATTTATGTAATTTAATAATCATAAGATAAATAACGAGATACTATAAATTGATGAGTATTTATTCATAATTATACTCCAAAAATAATGTGGAAATATTATACTTCCCTTAAGTATATTTTTAATTGATAAGGATTCGTTATTTTGATTTTTGAAGAGTTTTTGTGTGGAAATATTTAAACATCAAGTTTTGTTTCACACACCAATCTATTTCTTTACATTTTCTCCCTCAAAACTGAATTAATATAGTATACGGAAGTATAAATTTCAATACAGTAGATATAAACATAAATATTTTTAATGTGATTTTAGAAGCAATGGTTTGTAAATTTATTTATTTGTATAAAACAGATGAGCTCAATTTGCATGGCATTTATAACGTTCGAATGCATTTAGTAACATTACATTGATTTAATATTTATATTTTATATGTCTCAAAATTAGTTAGCTATAGAAGATAGTTACTAACGATTGGTCCACATCGGTAAATAGATAGTTATAAAAATAGAGTTAAATTGAAGCACTAGTCAACATTATACTTAAAAGAACACGGGACGGGAACAAGTTTCCAGGAACTGAAGATTGAATTATTGGAACCTCTAGAGTTCAATCGATAAATAAAAGGAGGGACATCAACATGGACATTAATAAGTTTTGATAAAATTACTTCCCCTTTCACGTAGGTTCGTTGAACTTGGACGCTTTATAGCACACCAATCTCACACAGATAAATAAAATATCTACTCATGTGGGCGGGTAAAATAAAAGTGGAAAATTCAAAAATATTCACTGCACTCCTTTAAGCTGATGACTATTGTCTATAGTCTAGTATTAAATTATGAATGCATAATCACAGATAACCATTCCATACGACCATTCACTAAACGATACCGGACAAATTAACAATAGAGGGTTTTAAATGACATTTCAAAGTGTAATGTAGATTTATTTTCAAACATAAGCCAACTTCTAGGTAAGTAGTATAGGTGTACTGATGAAAGGACTTTTTCAACATTGAGACATGTTAACACTGTGAAATCGTATATTCGAGGAATCCACCTTCAAATAGGTATCAATGTTTAAATGCATTTCTGTTAATCCGCGGCTTTAATTTTTTAGTCCAAACCTTTAAACACGAACTTATAGGCGTATATAAATAAACATTGTTGATATTTTAATATTTTTCAGTAACTCCTTAAATATTATCGTGTGAATCGTTTTTATTGTATTGGTCGGTTCTCTGTACAGAAAAAATAGTTTTTGCTCGAGAAAAATCTGCATTCCGTTAGGGGACCATTTGCCGCAGCAAACGTATATCGATTGCTAATATCCGGCGGAAGTGGAAAATGTTAAAAATATTTGTACCAACACATATATAGATACTATTAACCCATGGGATCCCTGGAATATTATATTGCTCGTCATTTCCCGAGATCGCTGACACTGATCCTTCCCGAACATTGAAATTCACAACATGCCGCAGTGTACACAGTCCCGTGACATAATATTATAACATTATACCATATAATTAGCCACACA
This sequence comes from Macrosiphum rosae, assembly GCA_016617965.1. Lineage (NCBI taxonomy): Eukaryota > Metazoa > Arthropoda > Insecta > Hemiptera > Aphididae > Macrosiphum > Macrosiphum rosae. The sequence goes on along the minus strand of WHPZ01549449.1, from coordinate 7,907 downwards.
TTGTGCTCGTTGACCGTTCACGGCACCATCGATTGTGCAGTCGCGGACCTTCGTCCTCTTGCAGATTTCTCGCGTATAGGTACCTCACATGGCCATTAAACCAGGTACGTAGTATTACGTCCGTGTCCGATAAAATATAATAGCCTGCGGCGTTCTCATTGGCGGGTGATTCACATTTAGGTCGGTTTTCGAAGTAGCCGTTTAAACATTTTATAACACGAGCAATTCTTTACGACCCATATAAAACCCATGGCTACACGCATACATAGATACCTATGCATTATAATAAATATCGCGTAAAACGGGCTCGTCGGAGAACGGGACAATAGGGTTTTTACTGTAATTCGTTCAATGTTTTTTTTTTTTTTTAATCAACGAAAATGATTTAAATTGCGATTTTACTGTTGTAGCAGTATTAAAAAAAAGTGCAGGCAACAGCCGCCTACCCACGACGACAAACAAATAAAAAAGCTTCATACTGATGCCGTTAATATTTCGTATAATATATTATTATACTTATATGTCAATAAATTGTCTACAATAGTGGTACATTTTGTATACAGATGGATATTGTGTTAATCTTTTAATTTTTTAACGAGTGAATCACTGGTTTAATTTGTAAAAAAATGTCTGTTTATATGACGTGTACCTGTGTGTTATTGTACGGCTTATTTACAATATTTTATATCTGAATCCAATATAATATATAATGATCACCGTCAGCAGTGTTTGTAAAGTTAATACCCGTGTAGCTAATATCAATAAATTATATCTATGTATAAACTATATTTATACATTTTATGAAATTAACGTACCTAAAATAGGTACCTACATTTACAAATAAAAACGGATCAAATAAATAATTATTTTTTGCCTGAGATATGTTTTTTTTTGGTTTATTCTACTGTAAATATATTCCCATATGGTTGAAATAACTAATAAATGTAAATTATTCTGTTTGGTTGTCTCAAAATTAAATATTATATATATATACAAAAAATGGTCAGCTATTTGAAACTTTCTTTCAGTATGATTGTTTTTGTATAGGAGCATAATACGTATAAACCCTAAGGACTTGTAGTGTACCTAGGTATCTAATTTTACAATATACTTCAAACATTTTGAAAAAATACCAAGAGAGAAATAAGAGGGTCATATTATTTCAAAATATTATTTATTATGTTTAATACTCTTCGAAATTTTCATTGGCTTCAAATACCATGCAGTAGGGACGGCGTATGACACTAGGGCCATAGATTAGGGAATTTTCTTAAACTAAAAAAAACACTTAAAATGTAATCCAAACTATATTAAACCATACATTTTATATTAGTTGTTATAATTAGTTAATAATAAGGATGTTTTGAAGTAGTTTTTAATAATAAATTGTACAGTTTACAAATAATGAGCACATATTTAAAAACAAACAAATGTTAATGACTAATTTCAACATGAAAAAAATTGTAACCAAATATAGATGTGTAGACTGTAGACAAAAAATAACCTATTAAATACCAAGGTCTTGTGTACTTCCTTTATATTATACCAACAACAATCAAATACATATTATTTAAAAAAAAACATAATTAGGTGTAAAGTAACACCGTAAGTCACACAACTCTCTCGAAGTCGTGTGTTTGTCATTTTAATAAAAATAATAATACAAATGTATCGTACTTTCTGTACATATAATATATTTATGACAATGGCAGTATGGGACGCTTATATCGAGATTTATTTATGTTTGAAACACAATTCTTGAAATTGTCTTGTTCACTATCATTATTGTACCCCATAAAACATAGACGCCCAAATCCAGACTTTATGTATATTGGAAATATCTAGTGATTCTCCATTGGGTGATCTATACTTTCATAATTTATATTTTTTAACGAATAAAATATTATAATACAGGTGCAAAGATTCGTACACACATTATATTATATTGTAACTCTTCTATAAAAAAATATTATAGTTCATAATATAATATAATGTATTATTGATAATAATCTCAATATACAAAAAAACAAGACTGATTGTCGCGACATGATTTTCCGAAAACAAACAATGTGACGGTTTTGTATTATATTATTATAATATACGAACGGTTCGGGTTCTAGCGATTATTATAATAATAACGTACAAACGATCCGATCGGATATCGTTTTCACCTTGTAAGACGAACTCTTGTGCTCCGGAGGACGACTTATCACGGACGCAGAGGTATCCGCGTGAAATGTCCTCGCGGGTAATCCATTTGGAAACGTTAACTTTACAAACTGCTGTAGTACATCATTTTCGGCGACGTGTCATTTTATATACGTTCATTGAGTTATTTTTTTCCAGCCGATCGACGGGAACACGCTGCCGCCGCCATCTAAATATAATAATACTACCTATATATTCTGTTGGAACCAGACCCTCCGATGTCTCACGATACGGTTGAACGAGTTTTTATATTTGTGATGATGATCACCGCGATTCCCGACACTAATAATAATAATATTACTATTGCTACTAATACTACTGATGATAATAATAATAGTACGGGCATAGATGCGACTCTAATAATGTAATATTGGAAGGACGCTGTCTTCAAAAGGCTTACAGATATTAATATCCCTAGAATAATCGACTGTCGTATATCCCCGAACTCTGCAGTATATCGATGGCGTGAGCATGTATTATTATTATATTCATCCTATATCGTATTAGTTTAGTTTATAATATAATTTATGAATTGGTTTTGAGTTTATTCAATTATCACACAAAACGTTCTCAGCCGACTTATTGTCAGTTGTCTACAAAATATCATTTATACCGACTTCAATAGGTCTCAATGTTACAAATGAAAGGCACATGAATGGATATCTAATTTTCAAACGGTTGATAGACTGTTAAATGCGTTTTATGAAACCTTGTTTGTAATTTAATCAAGTTTGATTTTAGATTTAATTTACACACGATGTTTATAAAATTTAAGCTGACTTCGTTTTTTTTCTTCATCATCTACCTATTCATATTATATAGCCACCAATCGTCATAAACATTTTCCCATTTTTTTATTTGTTTTTATTCAGCAACTCGTTACACGTCTTGTCTCGTTACTTTTTTATTATACTAAACGGTATATCTTGTAAAAATTACGTTTTAAACGTCAAAAATACGGTTTCGTGAAAACTAATATCAAAGAAATATTATGCTTCTTTTAATGAATACTGACTACCGTTGTATAGTCTTTTATTACAAAATAAAGCAGTGCCATGATAAATAATATTTGAAATTTTTTATAAAACGTATTTTCACAAAAATATTCCAACCGTCAATGAATTCAACTTAGTAATGTGGGTACCATCACACAGTGGCGTGTAGAACATTTTTCAGACCTGAGGCAAACTATATAATTTGACCACCCACCCTACCACCATCAGGTTTTTCGCTATTTTTTTTTACAAATTGTATACATTAATATGATACCTATTTAAAATGTACGATCAAACTAGTGCCAAGTTGCACACCTAGTAACCCACCCACCCGTATTTTCCCTGAGGCAATTGAGTCAAAAAATAGCTGTTCAGTACGCCACTGCCATCACAAACCATAATGATTAATTTGATTGAAATAAAACATTTTGATTATTCAATGGTATACTTACACAAATATCGGATTTTTTTCACTACATAATCATGTGAATTTAAATTACCTACTTTTGATGTTTATTGAATTGGACAAGCATCATAATATTGTATAAGATTATTCTTTCAAATTATATTCACAATTATAGTTAGTTTTTATTAAAAAGAAAATAACAATACAAACAATATTGTTGTTTAACTCTGTCCATTAGTAAACCGACATTGTTTTAAAAGTATAATATGCAATACCCCATTTCCTATTGTGATCCAACAATATTCCGATACTCACAATAGATAATAATATAATATATTTTACCCGTAACCACTAATCATATTATAACAAATTTGGTGGAAACAAACGACGTTTGTGTACACCATTTATGTCTAGTAGCTTTATAGACTTCCAATATCAATATGAAAATACGCCGTATTGTTAGATTTAGTCAAGGTCAATCATCGATTAAATTTTAATTTCTACAAGCAATCATTCTAATACCCCCAATTATTAGTCATGGACCTTGAGTCGAATAAAATATTAAAAAATTAAACAATAGTATTGCTAAAATCAACAACCGTAAGGCGAACGAACGAGATCCGTAACACTATTATCATCACGTTAAAATCATAGGTTTAGATTCAATTTAAACAAGACATTTTCAAATCTATTACATAACATTAACCGGGTATATTTGTATTGAATTGTTAACTTCCAAACAATGTGGAACACTAGAACTTACAACATTATATTAGATTTATATTAGATTACATAATTGTATTACCTAACACATATCGTGAGCTTCAACATTATTTATGTACATTAGAACCTCGATTATCCGAACTAATTGGGTCCGCACCTAGTTCGGATACTGGAAATTGATTAAAAAAAGAATTTTTTTAAACATATACAATTATATTATACACACTATTGTAATATATAATTATGTATTACATATGCATTGTTATATTAAACATTAATAAATAGATATGTGTATGAAATTTTTTTTGACAAATTTATCCATTTTCATTTGAGCTCCGCGAAGCTCTCTTCTGCAGCTAAGTTTCACAAACGTTCGGATACGTTAATTGTAATTCGGATAATAGAGGATTCTTATAACGGAGGTTCGAATAATCGAGGCTCTACTGTATTTAAATTTTAAAATATTAAAATAAACTCGAAACTTAAAAAATTCGAATTTTGGAAAGCATTCAAAATACGATTCCCCCTCCCCCCACAGTTGGATCAAGTATGCATTTCTCTTGGTGAAAAACCTAATCATACTGTTATGATCTAAAAAAGTAAAAGCTTAAACGCAATTTGGCTTCGTATTAAGAATCAAATGTTGTATAAAAGAAGTGATAACAGTTTTTAAAATGTTTAAAATTTGAACTATATAGTTGTTCATATTATATGTATACCTAATTTGAACAAGTATGTACCTGTGCATGTATTGTATTTGTATTTTAATAATTTTACTAATTTTGAATAAAACTCGATATCTCGAACTTTTTTCTGTCTTCCTTGAGATTCTATCTAACGAGGGTCTTACTGTACGTGTCTTTCTCACAATATTTTCTAGATCATCTCATTTCGTTGAGACGTGTGACGTAGAGTGGACTTCTCGATCGGTGGATCTGTCCCATGGGATTATTTTGTATACACATAATGATTTGAAATCTTAAGTTTGTGAAGATAGTCCCCTCACACAGTATATAAACAGATTCCATCTGGAGACAAACCAGAGTGCTCCTGTCAGCTATGCTCAAGAGGTGCATGCCGTAAAACATATAAATAGCCGTGATGGCGTAGACATTTTTTTTCTGTCATGAATTGTATTAACCATACTACAATAGGTTTTTTGTTTTTAAACGATACAGTATGTAATAATGTAATGATTAACTGTAAAAACAAAAATTTAAATTTTTGCAATTATTACCGAGTTTAATATTTTTTTAAAACTTCATAGGTAGGTACTCATTCTTTTGTAACCCTGTACTTATGTAAACAATACAACCGGATACGATACGTCTTACCAATATAGCTGCGAGTGCGTTTAAAATGAGCACACAAAATAATATAGACATATATAGCGGTGCATTCAAAGTGCATGTTAAGAAAAAAAAAAAACGCCAAACAGCATTTTAAAATTGTATATTATCCTAATTGCACGCAATGTGCACCATGGACTATACACAGTGTACATAATAGTTTTACTTAACATAAGATTTTTTTGTATTTTGTGTACCTACTGTTAAATTAAAAATTTGAACGACTACTGTTAGTTGTAATTCGTGAATCTTTTTTTTTAAAAAGTCATGATTAAAGGGTTTGAACTGTAGATATCATTTATGTTAAAATGGTCTGCTAAATAATTGAACTTAGCTTGGCGACTTTAAAACACTTATTAGTAATACGCTACCTATATTTATATTTCAATGATAATAGACTATATTATTATGTACCCATTAGGCTAAGGTATTTTAAAATTTTAACTTAAGTCGCCAAGCTAAGTTTAATTATTTAGCAGACTATTTTAACATAAATTATATATATACCATATATATAGTTCATTTCATAGACTTAGCCATAAAATGATAATAATATCACAACTTTTAGAACAGTTTTTTTTTATAAAGTTACTTGTTGATAGTTTATTATTATTATTTGTAAGACATTGTTACGTGACTAGAAATAAGTAACAACGTTAAGAAAATATTATTATTTTAAAACCCTTAAGTAAATTTATTATGCTAGTTATAGTCGAGTACTCGACAAGAAATACGTAGTTTTGTAAATATCATTTTGTGATTGAGATTGAATGCGTATTCGCGAATGACTTGATGGGGGAAAACTCTGTGATGACATCATAACTATTAAGGAATCATAATATTAATATTATATATTATAATATTTATGGCAACACGCGCTTAAAATGTCTCTGTAACACTATCATATTATATGGGGGGGGGTCCTCCACTGGTCGAGGATCCATGTCGTTGGATATAGCCCATATGCGTAATGGCAAGGCACTAAGGCTTACATGAATGATGGTATATACAACTGAGATATATATTATTTTTGAGAGATTTCGTGAAAAATGGATTATTTTAAGAAGTAATATACAAATAGGACAATTTTTATTTGCTCGCAATTCGGATAAATTCATAGGCGCTTACTCCAGTGAGTTTCAGGTAAAACAAAAAGAATACGCCAAACTACATAATATTATGTACGGTGGTAATGGATTCCTCAACGAAGTTTACACACATAGTCCCTCTACACATTTAAACAAGTGATACAATCGAGTGTAAATATGGCAAGAGATATCACTATATTGGACACATTCGATATGGTACCTATACATAATAGACATTGAGCAATTGTGACAATTGTACATATTATACAGCAAATTATTTGCTTTTTTAATTACTCTGATTTGACAAAATTAGAGTTATTGAGCTCATAATAGAAAGTTTTAAAGTTTAATAAAAGTTATTTCAAAGTATTCCATGTGGTTGTTGAAAATTTCATTTCTAATTGAATTTATTTTCAAGTATCGAAAAATAAATAATCGCATTTTACAGAATATAATATAAGTAATAGTACCTTATAAATAATAACAATAATTGAACCACAATTAAAATATTATCCATGAACGAATAAGATTGTATAGAATAAAACTATGAAAGTAGAAAAAAATGATAAGTTCATACGAAATAAATTTGTTTAGAACTGCATACTGTAGTAGTGTAATAATATATTATATTAGTATTTGTTGTAGAAAATTAAGTTTTCGATTGTTTTGTGACAACGTCTAAAGTAAGCTGATATAATGTAATAATTTGTTTATGGACTCTGAGCTGAAAATGGGGGAGGCTATATTGTTGGTTGTATAATGTTGTTTGTTTTTCCTAAAAAAAAAAAAAAAAAAACATTATTTGGGCAATAAAAAAGTTTGGAAAAAGTTTAATGCAGCAATAGAGCATATTATTAATGTTATTGTACATAGATTGGATATTAAATCGACTGTATCGAAAATGGAGACGTCTTCTGATTGAACTTTCAACAAGATCACGGAAAACCGACGAAATATATATTATGCAAGCACAACTGTTTTGAACGAAAGCTTGACCATGTGTTTCGTGACAGGTAGGTAAGTACTAACCATAGTAGGTAACTCGAGGTTTGCTCATGAAACATAGTACCTACTATTGTTCGAATGTAATGGTTTGTCATCGGATTCGAATGCTCGCGATCCCCTCTCGACGCGTATC
>WHPZ01549446.1:0-10337 GCA_016617965.1 Macrosiphum rosae | reverse complement strand
TTATAATATGATGTCATGTATTATATTGTATAAGGCAATATCAACGTACGGTGTAGAACGGTTTAAATAGGTTCATGTGGTAATGTGGTATAAAGAACATACAATTGTTTGATTATTTTGAAAATGTACGAAATAACGAAATGTATCAAGTCTCTACAAATAAGAATTTTTGAATTTTAACAAAATATTTAAAATTATTATTTTCCATTTACATAATATTATCTATTTTGGATAAAAATTGAACTTAAAATATCTATAAAAATCATACCACACTACTCTATATTTTTCCTATACAAGAAAAATCTATGAATCATAAATATGATTTGTCAATAAGTAACCCTGACAATAAAAACCTTACGAAAAATCAGTCAGAAACAAAAAACGTGTAACCAGACCAAAAACATAATAAGTAATTATGTTAAAAAAATATGTTTTTAATGTTTTCAGGTGGCTGTAAGAATAACCTACGTAGAATCTTATATTAAATTATCATAAGTTGCTAATGAGTTTTTCAAAAACCGAGATTGCGTAAATATTGTAGTTTTATTAAGAAAAGTGCGGTAAATTTATTTTTACGTTTGACTAATACTTAATTCTAATTTGTTACTAGAAACCACCCACGAAAGTCAAAGCTTAAGATCAAAGTATTTTTCTATTGTAAAAAGTGTCTTCATGCAGAAACAAAAAAATAAAAAAAATAAATAAATAGGTAATTATAAAACAAATTCCTTAATAGCTTCGCACAGAATATAGATATAGGTGCGTTTCGTAATCTATACAAGACCAGTAATATTTATTCTTTTATGGATAAAATAGTATTATTTATTTTACAGTTAAAAACTTTTAAGATACGTGAATATATGTGAACTTGGATATTCATTCCCAGATATGATTTTATGATGGTGTTATTAAAGAATTTTCTGAATCATTTAAATGAATTGATATTTGATAACTACCACCTTCTTTACTAGAGTTTTTCGAAAAATATCAGTGGGTTCAGGGCGTTTAAGCAGCTGAAGCATTAAAAGTGTGTTTTTTGTAAATTTTGCGCGCGAAAGGTCTACACAAGTTAATAATAATAATTTGTTTGTATTATTAATTGTACGAGTATATAATAATAATAATATAAGGATACCGTTTGTATATTTTGTTAGGTAGCCAATTTTGAGTTCAAAAATAAAAAAAATGAAATACTCGAGTAAACATAAATTTAATATTAAATACACTTACTTGCCGAGAGTAGCACAATACGCACGGATTACAGAAGAGGAAAAAAAAGGTTCGAAAATTCTTCAAGAACGTTATATTTAATTCCCATGGCGTTTGGTGGTTTAAACTCGAAAAGTTTTCTCAGCGGTGAAAAGGTTCCATAAACTGTTAAGCGCCATTCGAATGCGCTTTCGGCCACGAAGCATTTTATCCCTTTTGATTGTAGTCGTTGGGCAAGCTGAGCAGCTCGATAACTAATGACTTTTTAAGTGAATTTCGGGTCTACATCGATGTATAACACTTTCAGGAACGCAAAGACTTCCTTTTGTACATAAAACGCTTTCACGCCTGCCGCCGCCGTTATTCGGGTTCCGTGATTGCCAGCCAGCCAGCCAGCCGGCTAAGCTAAAGTAATCACTAAAACGTTTCTCATTACAAGTTGTCTTTTATCATGTATTCCCGAAATGGGGTAAGACAATTAAATACGCACCGTATATAAAAGGTTAATAGCTAGATTGTTTGTTGTTTCGAAAAGCTTTTCGGAAACTGATAACGCTTTGTATACTTATACCTACATCAGTAATATCGAGTATAATATACACTTAGCTGTTATTATTATTGTACACAACTAGTTCACTGATCAATATTATTCCTATAGTGATTATATCATTACAATTTATTAATTTTGTCTTGATTGTAGAAAATAAAAATAGTAAGAAACAGCGAAATCGGTAGCGATTTGATTGAATTTTAGTAGGGATGTGAGATCTTCATTCATTCAGAAAATGAGCCAATTAATATAAATTCTAATTCTAATAATAATTTTAATTTTGTTGACTAAACCGCTCTTCAAGCACCCTCCCCCCTAATCACCCCTCAATCGTCGACTTTGAACATATTGTGTTGACTCTGTCATACTATTGCAAAGCACGTACAATTTGAAATTTAACGTTCGGAGAATCTATTTTCCTCTGTTGTTTTTGATATTAGAGTGAATTAATTTATTATTACATTTAAAGGTAAGAATATTATCCAGGGTTTCAAGAAGAATTGTTTTGATATTTTAATTTAAAAACAAGTAATAATAATTTTAAAATTGTAAATTTTGTTTTGCGTTAGTGTCTTAACTATTACTAAAGAGACAATTAATTTTTATTTTTTGTGTTTCTAATTATTAGTTGATTGATGTTTAATCTATAAAATGTTAAAATGTATAAACATTGTTATAAATATTCTTAAATGTAGAAGTTCAAAACACTGCTTATAAGTTATATTCGTTTAAAAACATAAAAAAAACTTTTAATAACGTGTCTATTGTCTGTCACTACCTATCTATATTGTGGATAAGATTGATGAAATATATTTCGATGAGGTGAAATAGAGTATAGACTATATGAACCTGTTTTACAAACCGTCAAAATATAATTATTTAAAAACACAACTAATTAACATTTGAGCATATATTATAATTTTTTATATAAAATAGGTTATATTTTTTAAAAAAAATGTTTGGTATCTATAGGTACTTCATTTATAATGCAAAATCACCAAGACATTAAAACAGTTTATAATTTTTGTGGATTTCGTACCTACCTGCCTACCCATGTTTACTCTATACCTTATTGTTTCTATTTTTGGCGTTCAGTTTATATTTTGTCGAATAGTATGAATATTACTCATTTAATAGATAGTTTTTAAGAACTGCAAGTAATTATATAATATCGTTATTGTTATGGGTTCTACCTACGAACGTGTGAAAATAGTCAAACAGCCATGCCAAATATAGCAATTACACGTGCAAAGCAATCAGACTTAACCGAATTGTGTGGGTGTATCAATTTAGAAAACGGGTATAATAATATTATGTATATTGTATGTATAATAATAATAATATATTGTATTGTAAACAATTTAAATTCAGAAAACGTCCTTGTCCGTCGCCATTATAATTGTGTTCCGCAAGATTCTACTATATGGCTGGACAACTCGTGGGTATTCGCGAAAGTCCTCTCCTTTTTTTTCATATTAAATTTTTTTTTTTTCATTCGTTTTGCTCGGCCACCGAGTTCACCCCTTCACCCTCCGCCACCCCAATCATACCCAGTCGCGGTGTTTAACCGTGCTGCAGCGCTTACATACCAAGCACGTAATTTAATTTCGCAGTAAACTGATTTATTAACTATAGTCGGTCGTGGAGATGGATGGAATCCCTAAATTTTGACAGCCTGCCTAGACATTGATAACTTTAAATTATCGCTCATGTTGTCTGCCAGATAATATTGTGGTTTGAGCGCAATCATTGTAATTTATGGTCGAATTAATTATCGTACAGTTTTTAGCACAACATTTTAAGTGTTTCGTCTATATAGATTATATATTATTATTTATTATAACATCGTACACGCTGTATTATAAAATATTAATATGTAGGTACTTACATCCAATTTATATTGATAACATATAATACCATAATATTTCAGTACCTATTCCGTTCTTATCATAGAGGCGTTTAAGTACCTAATAAATAATAATTATATTCAATTTTATCATTAAAACATAATATTATGTTATAGATACTGTATTACATTTTCATATTAAAAAAAAAAAAACCTCGATATTAAAATATAATTGTCCATTTATATTATGAGCATAGTTTAATTAGTCTCTCGTTGACTTCCTACAATATCGGGAGTAGAGTAGTTTTGTTAAAATTAAAAAACTGAAATGAATATTTTTTTAAGCAAGAAAACTGAGGATTAGGAGTCTACCAACACAAGACGAAACAAAATTCAATTAGCACCATTAATTTTACATTTAAATTTAAATTTAAAAATTGATTTATAGTGTTTTTATTTTAAAAATTACGGTTTAAATATTCATATTATATATTGATTGAATGATTCTAGAAATTCATACATACGTATGTATACATTTTATATTACGATTTCATGGAAGTTAATAAAGTTAAATTAAATATGTTCGCCGCACTCAGTTATTTTGAAGTGATTATTATTTGAAACATTGTTCAACAACAAATTACAAATAAGTAATTTTAATAAAAAAAAAAAAAATAAATACTAAATCAAATGTTCACCTGTATATAATATATATACAAAATAATTTATGTTGGTCATCACTCATTCTGTTATGGAGTAAATAGATTTCTTCAATATTCAACTTTGAAGATGGTTTTTCCTAGTGGATTTGATATATTAGAAAGAAGAAGTAAAACTCCCAGTTCATTTTTAAATAATTAAGAAAAACTAACAAAAAAATAGCTGATAACGGGAATATATTTTATACGGAACACAAGTTTTTGACAAAATCAATTTTGTTTGTTTGTTTTAAATCAAAAATTAATAACAATAGTAAATGATATAATTTAAAAAATATTTTGGTTGTTTTTCGGTTATTTATATTTTATAGACATATTGTAATATATTTCAATTTGAAATTTTTTTTTTGATTTATGTTGATAAAAATCAAAAATCAAAAGCTTAAAAATGTAATACAAGGTACCTATAATAAGTAATACTAGCTGGAAGAAAAAAAAATTAGTGTAAGTACGTTTTTATGTGAATTTTTTGTTCAAATTATGACAAAATTTAATATTCAGAGGTAAAAAAACAGATTTTCTACTAAAATATTTTTTGTTGTTTGTTGTATCTCAATAAAAATATTAATCGTTGGAACTTGCAACTTTTCACTTTTTAGTATATTATTATTTTCTAAACATAATGAAACTTTCAAAATATTTAGAATAATTAAAAAAAATCTATTCCTAAAACCTGTACATACAGTCTTACAGTATGTTGGTGTTGAGTTATAACTTATAAGCTAGTAACAATAATATCATATTATCATACATTTATAAATTCGAAAACTAAATAATTATATTTTATTAGTTTTTACAGTTTGCTGAAACGACAGTTTTATTTTCATTAAACGATTTTAATAATTCGACAAACCAAACTTAATGATATTATATTACATTTCTCAACATCTTTGGAAATGTCAGGGTCACAAATATCAAAGGCATTCAATGAAATTTACTTAAACTAAAGAAACAATTAATATCTATATGATATTTGATAATTTTCTTACTATACACTCTATAATGGAAAAGGTAGCATTGTTTACAGAAAGGAATACTTAGAAAAAAAAATAAAGACATTCACTGTAAAAATAATAGTTTTTTGGCTTCGCTCAAAATTCAATAGTAAACACAAAATATGAATTGACAAAAAGTAACTGAAGAATTGTATTTCATTGTAATACAATTTTTATTACATCAAACACATATTTGTTTTCTTACTTATAGTTTCAAACTTATAATAATATTCTGTGAAGAACACATTTAGGGTTTTCCAAACAGTTTTTAATTAAATATCCTAAACTAAAACCTGTAGTCATTACTTAAAAAAAAAAAAATTGAATTATAGTAGACGTTATTCGAGCAATAAATTAAATTTTAGGAAGTACATTGTGTATCTATAACATATTGTATAGGCAACTTGGATGTAATGTATCAAATGATATGCGTATTAGTTATATTAAAATGTTGTGGAAGTTAAAAATGTTGTATTAAATATGTTTGCTAACTGGAAATATTAGTTATTTTAAAGTGATTTTTATTGGAAACATTTTGTGCATTATTAAACTACAAGTTGCAACTACGCATACCATATACGCTACTACTAGTTACTACTATTACTAATAAAAAAAAATTTAATTTAAAATTCACTTTTATTTCCTAGCCTTAAACCATTAAAAGAAAAAATAAATATAATAAAAATAAAAGAAATACAGTTAACGACTAAAAAAAAATATTTTCACTTCTTAAATCTTAAAAGTAAAATTCGCTCCACAGTTTTTGTATTACTTCCGGTTTTCAAACATACTTTTTGTTAATTCACTGAAATCAACATCTGGAATCTCCGTAAGTACTCGAAACTTGTTATTGTGTCAACAAAATATTTTTTATTTGTTTAGATTGTTGTTTATATATTTTTTTTTTTTTAACGTAATTTGTCAGTAAGTGTAGATAATTTTGGTTCTTAAAATCCTAAATTATGTATACTTTGGAGAAGTATTAATGCTTAACATAATAGTGAATACAAGAAAAAGAATAATGTGAAGAAATAGATTGATGGGATAAAAAAAAAAATCAAAACAAAAAAAAATCGAATGCGGAACGTTGACATTTTATATTGGTATAATGCCCGACTTTCGGTGTCGTAAATCTGTCAAATATCATGCCATTTTCAAGGAACAATAAATTCATAGTAATTTTCGATATAAACCATCGATATGTTTCAAACAACAATTATTATTATTTTGTCTCATGCCCCCCTCCCACCTCGTGCCAAACGTAAACATAATATTATACGTATATATATATATACACACCACATTGACAACCACGTGCAACACACACACGATCGTCGAAAATTAGATATTTTATTACAAACATTGTCGTAAAGTTAATAGTTTTTATAAAAGCAGTTTTCATTCGTTTTGGCTTTTTCGGAACATCAAGTTTAATATATTTTTATCGTGGTACAAGCGAATAAATACTGATGTCTTATTTTATAAGCGGTTTGAGGACATTGAGAAATCATAGGTAGAGAGGTACCTACTCCGGAAACGCAAAGTCGAACCGATGAACTATTATAATATTATATTATAACTGAATAATAGGTACTCGGTCGTATGACTAGGTAGGCAACTGACGATTCTTATTCAAAAGGAACTCAAGGTAGTTAGAGATATAATTACCCTCGAATATTAAAACAATAAATTCGTCCTTAATCCGATAAATTTTGTACTTAAACCATTTTCCCTTTCAATGTAATCCAATTATGGAACTTTCAGTGCGGGCCTGCTTTTGTATATTGTTGTACTTATATGAACTCGGGTTTATTATCATTTTGTATTTTGTTAATGCAAAAACAGTACTATAATGATTAATAGTCGGTGCCTATACCTACATTATTGTCCGATGTAGGTGTATTGTATAGGAAAACACGAGGAAAAATAACATTAAACCGTAACCCAACGTAATTATTTTGAATGCAATTATTTTCGAAATTCTTAGAGCGAATTCGAGGAGATGTTTTTATTGGCTATTCAAGTATTAAAATAAAAACAAACATAGGTACTATAAGTTAGGTATAAACCATCGAGATACGAGATTTAGCATTTTAACACGAAAACGTCGTAAATTATAGTTATTATTATTTATGCTTTACAAGTTTTACATAATATTAGATTTTGACCGATGAAGACCATGTTATATACCTAATATTATTATACTGCATATAATTAAATAGACTCGAATACTAAAAGGCGTACCTACTGGCTTTAAAGTATTTTTTTTTTATCAATTTTTCCATCTATGGCTCGATTTTAAAATGTTGAATTTAAATCGATTGTGTGGATACAGTTTAAACAACAAAAATCAAAAGTTCTATTAATTACTTTATTGATTAGAGCGGACTTCAGTGATCTGTTGTTAAATATGAAAAATAATTTTTACCAATATAATTTTTTATAGCAAATATGAATTGTTTCGTTAAATACACAATATAGTTAGGTTATAGCCTATGGGTTATTAGATACATACAACATACTTACATACTATAATCAGTTTAGGTACTAGGTGGGATACAAAATGTTTTTTCACACTACACTAGAGTTACATTTTTTACTAGGTACTTACTAAGATCGATATTTTAAAGTTTATTTTAGTTATACCTAATAATAATAATATACTATCGAGTGGTACAAATTTGGGTGAGCACTCTTGGTGAATCGTCTTGTTTTACAATACAGCGTGCACATGTCGATCCATTTGATAACATTAATAGCACATAATAACTTATTTTAGGAATAATGTAGACGTATTGGTTGAAAAACGAACGAACTAACGTCTCGACCAAACTCGATTCGTCGCACAATAGTAAGTTGTAGTTGTCTACGGAAAGCGGTGTGCATATAGATAATGGGGAAATCGTGTATTTTTCCAACTTTTTTTTTATACTCCCAACAAGCGTATACTATACAGACACAGAGTATATTGTAGTATGGGTGATGGGGTGGAAGGGTAATGGCCACTCGGTGGCATACCGAAGACTTCGGTGGGTCGTTATTCGTTATAACTTATAACATATTATTAGGTATATTATTTCGCCGACGAAATGACGTATTCTTTGACGGTCGCGAGTGAGTTGAACCACCGCAGTGGTTGAATATATAGACTCCAAGCCAAGAGGATCTTCGCTACGTATAATATAATATAATACATTATATTATATTGTACATTATGTACAACAAATATCAACATTTCATAGCAAAAACGACGTTTTCTTCTGAGGTTTTCCTCGGTATGCGCACGCGATTATCATGTATTATATATAGGTACCGAAAACTACACTATACTAATGTATAATGGACGGTAGTCTTTTATTCTCTCTTTCACCCCCACCCTCCTCTGTGTCAATACTCTTCTTCATCACTCTCACTCACTCTCTCTCTCGACCTGGAAATGATACATCCAACGACCCAAAAATCGTCGGACGGCAACAAAAACCTTTATAATAAGCTATTATTACGCCTCGTCGAACGTGCATTAAACGAACATAATAATAAACTCTGTGCGTACAGGAGGTCGTATTATATACGAATAAAATATATATACTGCTGCCAAGTAGTGCCTCGGCTTTGCCGTGCTACCTACGCAGACTTCTATGTTTTATCAGCCGCCGACGGTATAATATGATATAGCTATATACGCGTGCCAGTTCGTCTTCCTCTCCCTATTTTCCGTTTCCTTTTCGTTTATATACTTTTCAAAAGCTGCAGCATCGATATTCGATATAATATAATAGTAATATACCTTTATATTTTATTACAGAAACACATTAATGTATGCTACCGCTCTTTGTACCACTCTGTATAATATAATATTATACCGCACGACCGATCGTGTATATATAGATATATTGTACAATACGAGGTTTTCTCTACCCGACTCCTCTCCTCCATGACCCATGAGTCTCGCGCATTGGCGAGTTTTTGTCGAGATACACCGATATATTATATTAATATTGTAAGTGCCTGTATACGCGGAGAAGAGAAACCCATCATATTATATATACATGTATATAAATATATATATATAATATTATGTATATAATTGCGATAGAAAAAAAAACTACTGCTACACAAAGGTCGTAGCCCGAGCTTCACATACAAGATTTCGGCATCTGTTGCCGACAAGTGTGTATATTATCCTATACAGTATAAAGTGTACACATATACTTATACACAAGTTATAAGTAGGTGTATATATATATATATATATATTATTTCGCTGTGAGACTCGTATTGTCGCCGCGCTTGCCGTGTCATACTTCTGGCAAATGTAATAATAATAATAATAATAATAATATGCGCCTTTTGATGTCGAAAGCGAAGCGGAGGCGGATGTACGGCAATTGAAAACGCATTGTACACGTCGTCGTCATCGACGAAGTCGTCGTCCGCGTGTGTAGCGCAACGCAAAAAGTAGGAACGGAAAAAAAACTGATCTCTCTCTCCCTCTGTGTGTATGTAGCCAAACGGTAGCGAATTGCTTTATCGGGGTAGGTGAGTGAGCGGGAGAAATAAAAAACGGTATACTATTGAACATACCTATTATATTATATCTGTTGTACACGTTTAGACACGCGCGACGACGGATATGAAGTAGGTACGTATGTGTAGTTATATATAATACCATTATGTAAGGAAAAACGGAAAACAATGAAATCTAACGAACGACGAGGAAACGTAATTGATAGTTGTATATTGCGTAGAAGAGCGATTCTTGTAACAATCAAAGTTCGGAAGTCCGGTTAAGAAGATTTTTTGCGAGGGATGATGAGCGTTCCGGGCATATATATACGCGATCGCGTGTTCATTGTTTTAGCTGCTTCATTGTCGTCATCGTGATCAAAGGCGTGCGAAGACTTTGGTCCAATAGGTTATAATATGCTCAAGCTGATAAAGTGTACGCTCCTCAAAATATAAATATTCCTGGATAAATAGCTCACCCCAACGCCTCAAAAATATCTATGATTATAATA
>WHPZ01549442.1:0-13198 GCA_016617965.1 Macrosiphum rosae | reverse complement strand
CACAAATTTATATATTATAAACTAAACACGCCTTCTAAAGTTATAAATAAATGTATACCAAAAAAAGTTGCTTAAATTCGTAATAATAATATATAACTCCCAACAGTCAAAGTTTTGTTGATTTTTATTTTATTCCTTTAAATAATTTGTATATGAAATAATAAGCTTTTGAATTTAAACTGCGCGGGAAAATAAAATTATTCCATCGAAAGAAAGTTTAAATTAAATTAAATTATTTTATACTGATGTATATAGGATGAATGCAGTCCATATTGGACTATCTTATTTTCGTGGTGGAGTAGTATAGAATTTATACATTACTTAATTAAAAATAGTAAGATTTTAGATGTACTGAATTTAATCAGAATGACTCTATAAGTTTGCGTAATATTTTTGTTTTTTTAATATAATAAAATAAGAATAAGACAGTTCAAAATTGTATTAAAATCTTCAAAACGGATATTATTAAGTATTGTATATATTATTTATTTTTGTTTAGTTTATTAATATAAAATACTTCAATTCTTTGAACTATGAATGGATATTATTTTAAATTTAAGTAATCTACAAGCATTTTTAATTATTTAAATAAACTACAGAAATGATTAATTATAATTGAATCGGTTGAGTCGATATGATTTTTATATTACTTCAACATATCATTAAAAATGTTTTTTATTTATTTTATTCAATAAAGCTTACAACAGTAGCCCACGTGAGACAGATAATTAAACAAAGGAACCGTCGAACGGTTAACTTAAACAACATCACTCCAAGCATTAAAAAAACAAATAATAATAATACAACTTTACTAACAGGTCAATGCACTAAATAAGTTTAGAGCAACTGTTTTATACAATATTATTAATCAATAACATGACAGTATTTTAGATTCTGATTGGAGGGATAAATATAATGGGCTTACAACGATTCACAATTTTTATTTTATTTGTCTCGCGTCACCTTAAGCCTCTTTAGGAGCAGTAATATTGCATCTTCAACTTTGAGAGTGATTGCAGGTAGCTAAAATGGATCTAGTTGGTACTTCGGGGAGACAAAATTAAAATACGCCCATTATTTTTAAAAATAATCAAGGGAAAAATATAGGTACGCAAAACCAGTTTTGACAAAATGTTGCTTTGAAATTAAAAAAAAATTATTGTTGAAACTTGATTTTTTCTTAAAAAATATTTATATTAGTATATTCTAGACATGATATAATTTTTTAAATATTTAGGCTTTTTTGTTTTCTTAATAGACGTTTGAAACTTATGAATTTTTCTTTATTTTTCTTCGAATAATGAATGATAACATTTTTGTTTGCGAGTAAATAATCTTGAAAATTTAATTTAGGGTTATAACTAGAGATCGGATATTTATGTTTTCAAATATCTTTACTGAGAGTATGCAGCTCCAATTGGATAAGCTCTCTCGACGATTCATTTACCTATGAACTGATATACAACATTTTTTAGCGCATCAAAAAGAATATTTTAAGGTTAAAGAATAATTTGTGTGAAAACATGTTTTAGGAATATATTGCCATATTGGGTTCAAATTTGAATATTTTATAAAAATCTAATAGATAATAAATTTATTTTATTTTTATTACTTAAAACTTGTTATTATTATTATTTTTTGAGTTCATAATGCTGAATAATTTAAGTTTGAGTTTGAATACATAATATAATATTATTCTGCTAATGAACTAGGTAGGTATATGCAATTATTTTTTATTTTAGTATTTTCATTTTTTGAATTCATAAGTTTGTGTTATACCATAATACAGATTAAATATAACTGTTTATTTTTATAAACTGTTACTCTTATTTGTTTTTTCAGTGTTTAATACATTTTTTATGAAAAAGAATATTTTTTCATAAAAGAATATTATTGCATTTAAAAGATTATTTTGATGAAATTATAGAGCATAGAAGCATCTTATTTTCAAGATTTTAAACGCATATAAATCCGGTCTCTAGTTATAACTTATAATATAATAAGATTGCAAATCACTGGCCTAACCTAATCGTAATCCCCTTTTAAAATTTTTGCAGTCCCCACAGTTCCCGGTAATTCTCAAAGACGTCTCAAACGTAAGTGGCGTCGTGGTCTGCTGCAAGTAGTAATTTTAGTTAACAATTTCTAACTAAAAATATACTCGTATTATATGTGAGTTTATCTGGCTTTTTTCTTCAAAGTTTTTCTACTTATTTATGTATGTGTATTTTTTATGTTTAATGTATCTTACTTGTATTTTCCAACATAGGTGTAACTAGGGACTACCCTCCATATACTAATACCCAGATGCTCTTAGGGTATATAAATATATAATATTGTGTATTTCTTGTGAAAAATAAAAATAAATTAATTCCAGAGTTATTTTTCCAGAGAAAATTTGCAATCAATTTCTCAATAAGAAATATTATAATGATCAGAAATAAAACTATTTTTGTATATTACAATAAGTTTTGATTAAAATATATCACTCTTTTAAATTTATTGTACTTTTAATAAAACAAATTAATAACCCACCCTACTCTTATATGCAACATTTTATCATGAAAATGTGTGTGAATGATTGCTTACAAAGTACAGTTAAATTACTTATTCTTTACATAAACTGAGTTCAAAATTAAATTATAAGGTAGCTATCTATTTCTGATATATATATATAGGTACTTTAAAATAAACAAATTTACATTTATAAATTATATAATATCATATTTAATATAGCATGATGAATAATTTCACTTGGTAACTTAATATATTCGTAATACTATATTTAGGAATATTATGGTAGGTACCTAACTGACAACGATATAAATCGTTCCTTTATATTGTACTAATTGTAACTACCTAATATTTAGTCGAACAATAGATTTCGAAAAAAAAATTACAGAGTAAAATATAGGTAATATAATACTAAATAAATATTGCGATTTTCATATTGGATAATATTATTTAATAGGTATATAAGTATTTTAGTACTAACACTTGTATAGTTGTATGTATTTGAAATACGAATTGTCTTTTTGGTATCAATGTGAAAGCAAAAGAGGACTTAATATTCAATCACGTTCCCTTAAAGGATAAGTAAATTCAATACCTATATTAACTATAAAAAGATAAATAATTTTTGTAATACCAATATGATTTTCAGAAACGCTGAAATTTATTCAAACAATATAATATGGAGCGGATTCTCGGAATGATGAAAAAACGGTGAAAAAAAAATCAAAAATTAATGAAAACCTTTTTTATACCGAAATTCCCAAACATAATATAGCTGAGGGATTCAATTAATCCACATTCCCTAAGTTAGTTTTTCATTTATATCACAAAACGAATTTAATAATTATCAAAAACAAAATAGGTACTATCTCATACATTGCTTTCATAGGAACACTGCAGCACTTATCGGTAAATGGTAATTTTAATAAATTTAATTTAGAATATAATTATTTTATAATATTCATAGAATATACAAAAGTATATGAATCACATATTTTAATACATTATTAACATTGAAAAATATAGAGGCAAACTGTAAAACAAAATACAGAAAGCAACCAAAAAGCTAGATAAAATTATAATGTTTGATGGTTAGGGTTTTTTGAATTTATATTATAAAAAGATTTAAACTTGTGCAAATTTAAATACCTATATTTTTTTATTTGGTTTTAAAAAGTTTATACCTAATTATAATATGCACCCATTTGTTCTAATCTTAATGTCTTATAATACAATCAATAAATATATTTATAATAATATTGTTAATGGCAATAATAATGATAATATTTATCTATCGATGGTTAGAAAAAATGAGAATTTTTTTCTTTATATTTTTATTTTTCTATTCTATTAATTTAATTGTCTTTTAATATTTAACGTATATTAAATGATAATTATAACTAATTTTAAAACCCAATGAGATTTTTTACTCGCGGAGTTAAAACAACAATTATTTGAAGGTTATCCACAGATGGTTGGTATAGGTACCTAGAAAAAAATAATTGTTAAATCAATTTTAAATGCATTAGTTAAAATTTAATTAATATTATGATAACAACTATGTTGTGTATGAAATATACATTTCTCCAAGGAATAATTTTGAATAAAAATAACTTTGGGGCAACATTTATACAATTAAGCGTCATTTAATATTACATTTTAAATTATATTTACTGTTCATAATACCTAACAATCAAAACTTTCTATCCAAATATTACGTTTGCAGACATAAAGCATGATAATATAGTATTATACAAAGCATAATATGCCTTTACGAATGTTATTAAATCGATGTTTAATAATATATAGTGTTGTAATATCAATTATTAATATTACAGATAACTCGCATAATTATGCCGACTATAGTTGCTTCATAATTATCAAAATAATATATAGGTAATGCCGATTAATATCTATTATTTTTTTTAAAGTAACAATTTTACATTATTGGCGTTTGAAGTTTTGAACAAAAGTAATCATTCAGTTATATATAAATGGGACTTACGTTTTTTTTTTTGCTATTCAATATTTGTATTCCTTTTCATTATTTTTTTACTGCCTTTCATGTGGTTAGTATAAGTCTTTATTAGTAGTAACAAACAGCCAATAGGACTACCTATATCTTATAAAACAATAATATATCACAATCGTAAAATCGTTGTTATGGTCTTCGTCTGTATACCATTTTTCCTGGTCGGGTATCCAGACTTTAATATTAAATCAAATTAAATTTTATACAACCGGAATATACCTATATCCAAATAAAATCTTAGAGTCCATATTAAGTTAGTTATTAAGTTTGTAGGTATGTATACAATAATGTATGAATAGACATATTATCATAATATTATATTTATAAAAAAAATATCATTGTGTAATTAATTTTATTAAAGTTGACACAAACGTGTTTGTATTGCTACTTTATTGTAACCATATGCATTTTGCAGTGTAGGTACACTATACAAATATACCAAAGCCTAAGGGAATAGTATACAGTACAAAATACTAAAATTGATCGAGCCTTCTAATAATATTTGATGAACTTTAATAATATTATTATAAATTATTCCGGAAAATATGTGTATCGTGTAAGCTTTTTTACAATAACTAGATGATAAATTAATAATTATTAAACATTTATTTGTTCTTAAGTACCTACCAATTAAACTATATATAGAACACGTTATTAATAATAATTTACTTTGTTTCCTCTAAGAATCGTTTTTCATATGTAATGATTTATCATTGAATTCAAACTTAACACATCCATTGCGTACAGTGACCAAATTACTCTATGATGAGGTGCATTCGAAATCTATAGGTACTATTGGTACACCTAATTGACTTCACCAGTGTTATTAATTAAAAATAAGAATTAATTGTGAAATGTAATAATTTAAAAATGTACGTAGTTAAGTACCATCTCATGCATGAAGTCGTACAAAATGAAGTTTAAATTTGATTAAAAAAATTCCTTTAGAAGACACTATTTCTGGGATGAGAAAGGTTATTTTAGTAAAATGTAACAAATGCATTTTTCAACTATACATTTTGTAGAAAAATTGATTTTATTACTGTATAGAGGTTAGGTATACTGAATATAATGAATATACTAAAAAAAAATCTTGTGATCTGGGTTCAATGAGCCAAATAAATTGAAATAATTTTAAATACCCCCCATTGCAGTTATTTATCAAATTACTTTTAACTAGAATCGATTTCAAACAAATTAAAGACTTTTAGGAAGGTACGATAGTTTACTGGGGGGGCATAAATTAAATAAAACGTTGCATTACTTGAATTTAGTAATAAAACGTTTTGAAAAAGAGTCGAACGAAATGATAAAACGCAGTAGCTAGGTGCACGAACAGTACAATAATTATGCTAAAAACGTACACGTTGTTTTATTACCCTGTAATTAAATTTAGTTTTAAATCCATTAATTCCGTTTCAGCATTTCAACAATATTGCTCGGGCAGTCGATAGACTTTTCGGTACGATTCGGGGAAAAATCACCAAAGGTCACCTCGTATGGCGGGTATAGAATATAATAAATATGATAAGATTGGGTGTAAATGTGCAAATGTGTAAATGCGCAAAACATCTATATTATAAATGGTTGCAACCCCTTTCGCCCAATAATTGGATTTTTTCTTTTTGCCTACATTCTCTTTTCGACTAAATGTGATTAAATAGTAGATTCCTCTTTTTGCAAAAAAAAAAAAAATGCATTTTTATCGTCCGTGGTTCGTCCACGTTCAACACTTTAGGAAGCATCGTCTCTAAAATTAGTTTAATAAAGCCATTAAGTACGAAGTCTGGAATACTAAACAATTTCTTCGAATATAATTATTTGTCGGTCTCGGGTTGAGAACTTCTAAAGATTTTCTATAACATTCTGTGTTTACTATTTAACGATTAATATTTGATTTATAATAATATTAATAAATTATGATTATGTTCTCAAACTGCTGAAATAAATGCATTATTATTTTTATCTTTGCATAATATTATTAATTTTACATTTCACGTTCTTGTTATAGATTTTCTTCAACGGGTAGAGTTATCTCTTTGCTAGTCGACCCAAAATTGTTCTTTGAATTATTATAAAGAACCATAAGTTCACCCACACTGCTTTTCAAGAATTCCACTTTTTTTTATATATAATGTTGTCCCTAGTCACCGTCTTTAGTAAAATTAAACTAATTAGTACAATGAACCAACGTAAAGAAAAATCGCAAGAGTGTTAATTGGCATAACAAAGTGAACGACATATACTAAGATTAATGACTATTGATAATATTATTAGTTGTTTCACATAATATCGATAAGTAATGACAGTAATAACACATTAATACTTATTTTATATAATTATATTACCTATATTATAATAATATTGTACTGTCCGTTGTATGAAAAATAAATAATTTTGAGACAGTGTTTCTCAAAACGTGGGCGAATAATATAGTGAAATTATTATTAGGCGAAAAGAAGTGATTTTTGGGCGAAAGGAGTACCGCCCATTATGAAGTGTTTCGATAGTTCCTAAGTGGTGCATCGTGATGTCGTTTTGGATAGAAATAATATTGCGTAGGTATGTGGACGGTGTTATTTTCCGCGTATGGAGTACGGACAACAACAACAACAACAACAACAACAACAACAACAATAGAGCTTCACACTTACCGCGTGAGTTAATTTCGTCCACGTGTAGGTAAGTGGTAATGACACAATTTATTGTTGTACCTATATAATATTATAGTATTATACTGTCGCTCTAACGTAATCGGGTAGGGTTCGGGATTTACGGCCGCTGTTCGAAGAGGATGGGTGGGCGGTGATGCACTCGCCGATAATAATATTATAATAATATTGTACATTATGCGTGGTAAATAGAATAGGGGTTGTGGCGGCGATGCCTGTTGGACACTGTACGGTCGCGGTGTGTCCGACAAGCGTTTGCCTCGTCCAAAACGATTGCGGGGTGGCGGTCGTCCTCGTCACGTGGCCGGTTAAAAGCGGGCCGGTAGGGTTGAGGTGGTGGTGAGTTTCGAGAGCTTGGCCGGCGGAGGGTGAGGATTGGCGGAGTAAGTACAATGAGTCCGCTCGATACTTCTAATTACGGTCGGTATATAGACGAAAGATAACGAGGCAGGCGACGACGGAGGAGAAAAATAACAATATAATAACGATGATGATAGTAATAATATTAATGATAACGCCACGGCACGATGGCACACGTTCTCCGCCGCGCTCCATTTTCCCAGTGGGATTTTAATTCAGTGGTGAAAATCTTCGGGAGCAGGGGGGCACTTTCACACCTACGCAAAAAATAAAATCGTTGGTAAGTATATTATGTGTGCATATTATAGTGGATCCAATATAGTAACTGGTAGAGGTTATGATACTAGTTGTATAATTATATTGTTAATGATATGATAATATGATATTGTATAATTAACTACAGGCACTCATATAAAGCAGTAAATGTATATTACATAGACATGTTTGGAATATTTTTGTAGATGATTAATGACGGAAGGTGGGTGCATGCCGGCTTGTACATTATTTCTAGGCTTGCCCACCCAAAAGTAAACTTTTTTTCGCCACCGGTTTTGATAAAACTATTATATTTTAATATTACTATACCAAAGCGCCGGAAGCACGACGAGCTTCCGATGATTTGTCACAGGTCTCGTAATGGTCGACGATCTGACACTCCTGGCCGATGAAAATCAGCTCGGATACCGTTAGTCACCGTCGATGTATTTTATTGCAACATATGCGTCGACAGCGACTTTGTCTCTATACTTGTCATTAGATAACTAGGTATCTATGACTTTAACTTTGACCGTAGTACTTATACCTGTATAGTAGTAGTAGAAACGCGTATAATAATAATATTATGCACTCAACGTGCTGGTCTGAACCGTCTTATAAAATTATTAATACTGCGCTACCGAGTACCAAGTACAGAATACTGTAGATTTACTGCAATCACAACTACGTTTCATAAATCGTAATACCCAAAATCATTATGACGAGTAGAATTATTATTATTAAAACTCTATTCGTACGGTTAAAATAGTATTTTAATAATAATATTTCGGTTCGGTCGAGGTCATTTTTTTTTGGGTGGGGGGGATTGAAGGGAAAGGCTGAGGAGGGTTTATAGCCGCTTATAGCCGGAATAAACGAAACCGATTTTCTCAAACGATCTCGGCGCCGCTGCCGGACTTGTGCCTACTTCTACTACCTAGCCACTGTCCACTACCACATACTGGGTGCTCGGTATAATAGGCACTACATACAGCCCGCAAGTGTATAATAATATAATAATATATAAATCGCCAAACAGTGACTGCCGCAGTCGTGTCTCGTCGCGGTGCGCGGCACACATATTGCACACAAGCCGACCGCGACGGTGGCGTCGGCGTCGGCGTCGGCGGCGGCTGCCGATTTTCCCTGGGAGCACGACGGCGGCGCCGTGGCCGTAGTAGTAGACGTGAGTATCGCGACCGGCCGGAGGGACGTCCCCCAGCCGATTACACATCGTCCGTGCTCTACGCGGTGTACGTATACGACACCCGTGTTTCGCGCGCGCTCGTCCGCCGTTTCAGACATCAACAAGTGTCGTCGTGCGCGCGACCGTCGCGTCAACGACTGCTGCAGGAAAATAGTGAAATCCAAATTAAACGACGAAAACTATTACTATCGCGGAAAATAGAAATCTTCGTCGTCGTAATATCGATATCATTAAGATATTATTGTTTATTTATCGTGAGTATATTAAAGGGTTTTTGCCCGATAATAATATATTAATAAGTACATAATATAATAGTAATAATAATATCGTCGTAATTATTATATAATAATAAGTAATAACATAATATTTAGCCATATTTATCGCTGTTCCTCAGTTGTTGTTTGCCTAAGCAGCCACGACTTTGTTTAGCATTCGTCAGACAATGCGTATTGCATGATTTTTGAGAAGAAAAATCCGATACCTAATCGGAGTAGTTACGCACTGGACTACAACAACATGGAACGAGTGTATCAATCAAATCCCCGATAGGAAGTCGCCATATGCGTTACGAGTCATGAGAAATGTTATGTTAGTTATGAAAATTGTATACATCTTACACATTATGAGAACTATATACACGAGTTCATGTATAAGTTTGTTCAGTGGTTAGGTCGACCCGAAGTCTGCCGAGTCCGGTCCTGCGTTTCACTGCGAGGTGGTATGTAATAACTAATAATATAATACCGCACGATATGTAACTTCTCGAAGCGCTCAACATCCCCACCGATACGCATCGATACACTCCGATTATAATAATAATATTATGACGTTCTTCGTTGAAAATCTTGACGCATCGGCGAATAGGTATTATTATGTATACGTGCGGAATTGATTTTATTCACTGCATTCGACTGCATAACAATAATATCGTATATGATAATAAGCATATTATATTTTGCCGAGATATCACGCGTGGCGTTTTCGACGAAGCCGCCCCGTGGCCCGTGGGACCTGCTGTAGATAAAGTCTCTCGGATTTACATATTATAATATATGTGCAAGGTGTACCTACCTATATCGACGACGATGCCTCGGCCACTGCTCGTTTTAGGTACGCCAGTATCGCGCCGATGGCATCGCTCGCACATTATTAATATTTATTATTATAATAATACGTAATATCTTATATTATAAAGTACGACGTGTGCAGCTGTAAATTATATATTGCAGTGTTGAGCACCGTCTCGCCGTGTAAATAAAATATATATTGGTATTATATTATATCAATATAATGGTAATAATATTATTATGTAAGTATCCGTTGTAACGGTGTACCTATATCGGGCGATATTATATAGTAGACATTATAAAGGGTAGATTTCACACAAACCACCTTCATGAAATGAATGAGATAGAAAATCTTGTTATTATTTCGGCGTAATTTGCACTGGGTACCTGCACTACCTGTATGGCTGTATACGTTATATGGGTAGGTACATAGTACATTTTTATTATTATTATGTAGGTACATGATTATGCATTTTTATTATATTATAAAAGAGACGAATTCGATATCAATCAACTTAAATTCACCTAAATCAAGAGTTGGGAAAAATCTTTTAAAAAGGCTTTTTGAATTTAAAGTCCTAAACCAAAGTTTTTTAAGCTCCATACTCAACTCTGTATAAAATATTAAAATATGATATAAACACGAATATATACTAGGTACATATTATTATTTTATTTTATTTGCATATAAATTAACTACGAAATATATACTTACCTAATACCTATCGCTATCTACAAGTTATTGTATCTATTTATTAAACTAATATTACCATTTTTTTTCTTGTATACAACGTACAATCAATGTTCCCTATTTTTAGTATTTTTACTTTACACTGACAGTTACAAATTATTACATTGATTTATCGACATTTTTAATAAACAGAATATATAACATTATAATATACTCGCCTAAATGATATACCATACCACCCCATTATGGCATTATAATATTTCCTTACTTATTTACTTTTTCCTAAAGTGTATTAAATTTATTATTATATAACGCAGTACGCATGTACCTATGTAATAAGGTAATGCAGTAATACCTAATAATATTAATATTAGGGAGCCAATAGTTGTATTTCAAAGAAAAACGGTTTCCTTTTCGGAGTAGGTACCTACATACTATTAGGTATAAATTATAATATTTTATTGTTTAATGTCCTACAAATTGAATATTTTTTTATTCGTTTCGATAATACTCTATCTAAAATAAGTAATCCATACTGCATATAATTAATATAATCTTATGTTTTTTTACAACCAATGGTTTCCGGTTAACGGTATAGCAGAATTCGTACACCGATATAATTCCTTAGTCAAACCTACCTACCAATATTGTTGTAGAAGTGTTGACTTCAGTAGGTAAGCATAGATAAATATATTAATATTTTATAGGGACTATGGGCTATGGCGATTGGTTTTAGCAATAATAATTAAATATTGAACTTTAATAAACATAATAATATACTACATAGTATGTACACATTTGTACAATATTCTTAATCTCTCACCCATTATCAAAGTCGACCTCAACGAAGATGAAACCACAAAAATGATACTTACATTGCAAATATTACTAATTTTTAAAGTTAAATATCTGTAATAGGTATTGTTGGCGAATAATCTTAGTTGTCGAAGTCTGTAGATTTTTAAAAAAAATAGTCTCATCGATTTTTTTTATGGAAATCAGATATTTTACATTATTTCCTATTGGTATGTAGTGTATTATAATATAAATATATAATATTAATTATACAAACTTAACTTTTTTTTTTTATTCTAGAAATTGTACAATCTGTAAAGCAAAATTGTTTACAATAAGCACAAATTATGTTGTTGATTTATAAAAAATATTAGAAAAAAAAAATGTATTTTCTTAATTTTATTTTCCAACATTTTAGACAGGTGGCTTGTGTGAATGTACAAACTTATCTAATTCAATAATATAAACAAGTCATTCATTAAATATTTATTAATTTACAGAAATCTTTCAACAAAATAAAAATACACTTGACTACTTTCAATTTAAAGTAATTAAAAATATTATGAATCCAGAATTATTTAATATACATTATATATACATCATTTTAATAGCAATGCGCACCATGGAAACATTTTCTATGAGAACTTGCTAGAACAAAATGCATTTTTATTTTTTATTCTTTACTAAAACAATATAATATAATACTTCACTGATAAGTTATTTATATTTTAAAATGTATTGCTGAATATTCTGTACTATCCGGAGTTCTCTTAGTATAATTGTTTTTGTTCTTGAGTAGGTAGGTAACTATTCGAAAAGTATTGAGTTTTATTTATGTATCGTTATTTCTACGAATATTATATGTTGTAGTATAGAAAATAGTAAGTCCGAAGAGCTTTAATACTATATATAATTGGTTAATAATAAAAAAACAAATCAAATTTTCATTTATCAATTTTTTTAATTAATATTATTATTAAAATTATTATTATTAATTTCATTAATAATATTTCATACATCTTGCAGGCTTAGCGTCATAATAATCACGATCGACACTAAATAGCTGTTGTTGCAGAGTGCTATAGACGAATAGTAGACGATTATACTCCGTTTACTGACTGTACAATTTTTTTGGTGGTTATGTAGGGTATGCAGTATTGCAGTATGCATATTGCACTATTGGAAATGGGCATTTTTATGGGTAGGTGTTATGTGGTCAGGTGGGAAATTTGGAATTTGGTATACTCCCCTGAATGGTGTGACTTGTAGCTAACATTTTTTTGTTTAATTTTTTATAAATTATTTCGGTATTATTCCGTTAGCTTGTGCAGACCTCATTAATGCCCTTGCGAACGTGTTAATTTTAAGGAGTTGTGTTTAGGAAATATTCTTTCTTTCCTTGCGGTCACTGATCGTCTTTGTGTGTGTGTGTGTTACTACCTACCAATCGCCTCATCAAACATATTATAATGACACGTGCATGGAGCATGCACATGTCCTTTATAGTCATTAGATCAAAATATTATTCATAAAAAATGTATGGACGTGAAATAGCTAGGTATATATATTATAGGTACCTACGTCTGACAAAAATGTAAGTACTTC
>WHPZ01549319.1:0-24668 GCA_016617965.1 Macrosiphum rosae | reverse complement strand
TATGTTTGATGCTCACGGCGTTATTCATCGAGACTGTGGGATACGTAAACTTTTTATGACGATTATATTATACAGATCAAACTCTTTGGTTATCACTGTTATCAGTTGGTTTAGCTGCACCGCAAGAATACTGCAGTCTGCACTATTAATGTGCAGTGAATGTTGTCGTATTCCCGAACCGCGTATTTTCCTGTAATGTGACTATATTATATTCCTTGTCCACGGCCTTATTGCCTCACAAAATTCGACTAAGATAATTGCATACACACAAGTTTGTGTGTAGAACCTAGAAAATTAGCGCCTTTGTAGAGCTATCGCGTATTCGTTTTTATATTTTATGTTTCTGCGAAGACTGCAGCACTGCAAAGTAAACAATAAAACTTTTAAGTAGGTATACAAGGTGTAACACAACGACGTGACAAATGAAATAATTTTAATTGTTTTAAATAATATAAAAAAAAAAAAAGTTTTCATATATAATTTATAGACGCTTGCACTATACAAGTACAGTAGGTACTTGCTTTAAAATAAATAGTTTTATTTTTTAATACAGAAAATAAAAAAATTTGAATTTTACTATATTTTTATTGGAATATCGTTGCGGTAAAAATGTTTGTTTAAATCTAGAAGTTTATTTTTTTAAATTGTATAAAATACCAATATTTTATGGAGTAAATGTATTTGAAATATGGAGACATTTAAGGATATTTTTGTTGGGAATTTTGAGACATACCTACTTAAATCTTAAATTATTTACCATCCGTAATATAGTTTTCATAGTTTTTTCCATGCGCTCAACTTATATATATATATATTTCATTTTTATTAGTCAAGTCTGCCCGTCACACCCTGTATATTGTTATTCTGCAGTGTTCACAAATCGTGATAATTGAATAACTTATGAGTACGTTCAAACGAAACAACTTACGTCTTACGGGATCCGAGTGTAGGTACTGTTTGGTTTTCCGATTTCTCATATCGTATCGTTCTGTCGTTCGTCGATAATCTGTAACAGTATATGCGTAAGTTCGTGTGTGCTTATGTATAATAATTACATTATTGATACGCGCTCGAGATTCACTCGAAATTATCGCCATTGTGCGTACCTATATTATTGCACAGTTATCGTCGGATCGTAGCCAGTACTCATATGATGGCAGTAAATTGATTTTTCGTGTTTTGGCCAATAAATCCCTATCGGTTCGCGTTGTATTGATTAATTGATTTTTTTTTGCCTGTTCTCATTGCGGTATTCGAGTGTGCCGATCCGAGCCGCAGACGGGTATTACGATACAATAGTTTATAATATAGTCTGAACGAGAAAACCACCGAGTCGTCTGACGATATATGCATATTATATTATATGCGAATTTTCCGTCTGTGATTCAAAAGACGACCACTACCTTGGTAACCTGCAGCAGCTGTGACGTTTTTGACAAGATGCTGTCGTCACTAGGCCGCGTCCAGTTTTTTCTCCTTTGCTTGCAGGTGTCGCACTACGGTAAGTACTGCAACGACGCGTGGTAAAGTTTGACTTTCGTCCTCGGACCTCTCATATATAACTACCGGTACTTAAGTATTATTATTCCGACTAGAGAATACAATTTATAAATATACTTATGAGTGATTAGATGATGTGTGATGTGGCTAAACCGATTTTCCGTTGAAAAAATGTATCAGCAACAACCGACACCAACGACGAACGAAATTCAAACGCGCGACATAATATTGTTCTGAACGCTTCGGGTCGACGAAACTAAATCACTATCACCTAGTAGGTACCTATACAACATGCCACCACGGTCATTAATGCGTGACACATTTTTACTTCACCGCTGTTACACAACATTATAATATATATTATTCATCGAAGAGAGATAAATCTGCGAAGGAACGAGTGGTGAGAGTGTGAGATTATCGTGTTTGTTTGTTGTACGAGTAAATATATCTCGCGAGTCACGTAGGTACCTATATATATGCGTACTAGATACATATGCGTTACATTATAATTTATAACACGACCTTTTTAAAATGTGAATTTTCCAAACGATTTTCCGACACATTTTCAAACCTTTTGTCCACCTCACAAGAGCCACGTCTATAATAATAATATACTATGTGTATACATAGTATATTATTATACTATAATATTGCTATATATTATGCTGGTCGCAATATAATCGTTTCCGTGCATAATATTATTGTACTGTCGGGTCAAATTGAATTATTCTGAAACAACTGGGATTCGCGGTATAAAAAAGGAGGGTATACGAATAGAGATCCGGGAGAGGTCATCAATATTTAAAATGTAGATCACGCACACATATTTTCTTCATACGTTTTTGAATACTTTATAATATTACTGTATAATAATACGTGTAGTTACAGGCACATAGGTAAAGGTATATGGTATATACCTGCACTCTGCAGTATCACATGTAATACATTTCTCTTCTTTTATCTACGATTAATTTTATATCAATATCCTAGATTTAAGACGGCTTATTGTTTAATTTAAAAATCATTGACGTCGTTCATGAATAATACCCAATAGTTAAATTAGGTTCCTACCTAATATGCTACCTATATATTTTAATTTGTAAAGCGATCGATTATTGTGTTTATTATTTCTTGACGAATAATGCTCAATGGGAATATTCTAATTTCCATGTATCATTTATGCATAATATGGTTATATATTTAAATGTAGGTACATATGTTATACGAAATGATAAACGGAAGTCGGCCATTTGAACGTGTTAAGATAAAACCGTTATTCATATGAGCACGATTTCAATGACCGTATTTACGTGCGCTATATGTCAGGTTAGGATAAATCGTTTTATTGGTGATGTCTGGAGTGGGTAACGTTTTTAATTTTTACACTCAACCAGACTCTTAAAATCTGTAAAAATGTGTGTAAGCCAAAATAATAAAATAAACAATAATAACCATCTATTATTGTGGTATGCACCCTGGGTAACTTAAATGAACTGTGACGTAAATAAAAAATATGATATTTTTTTCTCGGGACGCACTCAGGTGATGCCTACCTTATTCCGGATGCACTCAAGACTTGAAATAAGGGTCATTTCGATACACACTCGGGAAACTAATTTTTTATTCAAGTAGATGAGAAGATAATAATTGGAATTTTTTCCGTAATAAACAATATTATTATTATTATAAGTTCGACAGTATAAATGATAACAATTATAATCATATTCGATTTACTTTATTGTCTTATAGCTTTTAATTCCTAGTACGTTATCATATTATTTATTTTGTACAATGTGTAGGTTCATGCATTATTCATTTAGTCTACGTTTAGTTAAAACATTTCAACTGTCGTTAAATTCTTTTGTTCTTAAGTACTATTATTAAGTACACGATGGAAGTGCTACAAAAAGTTATATATTTAACAACAGTAATAAGTGTTTAATTGATGATGGGTATAAGTATCAATTAACTAAAATTATTAAATAAATAATACATTTTATCAACAAATTTTATTGAAGAATAATTTATAAAAAAAATATTCGTTTATAATGTAAACCTACACACAGACATGAGTGAAGTAAATGATATACTAATTGTTTTTTCATTTGCATAACAATCCTTGTCCAACACTAATTAGTAAAAATCCACGCTCAAATAAATTATACAAATAAACCTTAGATGATCCAATGGTAATAATTATAAGGTAAAAGTTGTAATGGGCAAATAAGTTTGATAAAATTACTTACCGTAATTTTAGGGTAAGGTACCCGTCAAACGGGCCGCGGCACAACTTCCTAACATAAACAATGATTATAATATGTACACTCATTTTATTATAAATGTATACAATTTGGACAGAAATTCATAATATTATTAAATATTATTGAGTTACATTTTTTTCTTAGTTATAAATTGAAGAAGTGTGCCCACGGGGAAGTCCGTGGCCCTTCCATCCACCAATATAGGTGTTGACAGGGGCAATAAAAGGGTAAAAGGTTATATTATGATGAGCGCGGAGGCCACTTATCGTGTATTATGGTTATTATTTTAAACATTTGTAATACTGAAGGTTTTCACAGTAGAGATAGGTTTAGTAGCTATAAAATATTATATTATATAGGTATAGTAATAATGTTTATGGATTTTTAAATCACTTTTCAAAATTACATGTACTTGATTCGTATACATTTATTGGGAGTACACTGTTTTATAGATGCACATTGTCTTGTCCATTTGGTGGACTATACACCCCTCAATTTTGCTTCATACCCAATTGTATTAACTCTGTCCCTATCTGTCGATAATGCGGGTGTTCATTATTACTTTTTAATTTTTTCGATTATAAAACGATCTTACTCCTTACGAGCCTCGTTTATCTATATTGGTAATTCTCATATTAAATACGACCCCCTGGTAAACCACCTCCAAAACTGTCGACCGAATCTATGCATAATAATAAATACTATTCATTCCGATATTCTGGACCATCGCATATTACGGACAAAATTATTCTTAGGTACCTATATACTTCTTACCTACTTGTAATATTATATTATTATTATGTCCAAGTCAAATCTAAAAATATGATTATCTTAGGAGATTTTTTCTATAAAAGGTATGAATATTAATTTTTACATTGCATTGATATACTTGACAAAAATACGGTGGATGGGTGTGGGTGAGCCAGAGGGGGGGTGCATGGCAACTTTGCCCCTTTTCACTTGGCTACACTACTGCACATATTTTAATGACTTTATTTATTATTATACTATTATTTCGTAAATATTATCATTATGACACATTATATTCGTGTACACACACATGATATCGGCGTCACTACGAGAGTAGAACAATTTCTGCAGACGCGGTATTGAATCTAGGTAAAAGCTTCCGACATACGTTCACCCCACGAACACTCGTTGCCATAAATTATGATAATAATATTAATATGGAATTAAAAAAGATATTCGACGGTTGTACTCAGAGGCGTGTTCAGGAATTTTGAATGGGGAGGGGGGGGGCTTAAAAAAATAACGAATTGCCTGATCCACGATTGAGAAATAGAATAATAATTATAATTATATATTAGGTATATGTATAAGTACATATTGGCACTACATATTATATATTTGTCATGTGTCCACGGGGGGGGGGGAGGTTTGAACCCCTTACCATCACACCCTTGAGCACCCCTCTGGTTGTACCATATGTATGCCGTGTGCGGTATTGATCTATACCGAGCGGTGTGCGAGTGTCAGAGGCTTCGTCTCTCTCGTCCTCCGCCGCGGACATGACCACTGTGTTTACGATAGTATAATATTGTGTTACCTATATACCTATTTGCGTGCATTATGACGAGCACGACCGTAAACTGTAAAAATGTATATTATTATCATAGGTGCGTGCAGTGTGTGTATAGTTGTGAATTATTGGTAGGGCATCGTTATCGTCATATTGTTGTTATAATCATCAATTTTTCGGGTTTCTGAGTGGGCGATGAGAAACCGCTTTCACTATAACATCGTATGGCGGTAGCTATACATTATATCGTACTTACCTACCGACAAAAATCTGATAAACACTGCACACGTCTTGTTTCACAAAAAAAACACAGAATCTAAACGCGTATTTAAAACTAGCCGGAATTTCGCACGTCCGTTCCGAATGCGTTTATACTTTATAATGTTACCTTCCGTTTATATCATTGTTTTCGCTACAAAACCCTGCAGAACTCGCTTCCTCTTCCATATATATATCCTAAAAAAATCATTAAAAATAAATATGTAACCCCGGAGCACGAAACCCAACGCTTTATCGACTTTTTAAAACGCAGTAAACTGCAGACGACAGAGGAAAACGTAGTGTATACTGTATTTACTGTACATTATTTTATGATAGCGGTGGTACGATCAAGTACCTACCTATACCTTATCTGTGTATAGTGCATACATGTATTATGCATACAAGTTCGTCCACCTCCCCCCGAATCTGAATTTCGCAATTTTTTTTTGACTGAATAATTAGTGTCCAATTCCTGTGAATTTTCCAGACCGGCTTTTATCATTTTTGATCCACCCGTTTTCCCGGAAAGTCAAACTTTCAGATCTACTCACCTTATTCTAACTCTTTGCGTATCATTTACGTCGGTGCAGATAGACGAAAATCGCTTATGTGACCATGTGCGAATAGATCGAACAGTTTTTTACTGCATGATAATAATATATTTTGGACGAGTAGAGTAATATAATAATTCACCGAGGGTGCAGACTGCCGATATATCGGTCCCGAATGATGAGTTAAATTACCATAACGGCCCCATACAAAGTCGATGGTTCAGAACCGTCTGTCACCGGTCGAACACATAGTTTTTGTAAAAATAATTTGTACCTATATAATATTTTAAAGTTTGAATTCATAGTTCTTACGGTGGTCTGGATGAGGCGACTGCAATATATAATAACGTAACCCTGAAGTAGATAGGTATTATGTCGAAACTAGTGTTATTGTTAATAATATTGCAGTAATATCGCCTAAAACTCGCATAATATAAAACAAACATACCTTCGATCTTCAATGTTTAAAAAAAAAAAAAAAAAAAAATACTGTTTGGGATTACTTTGCATGCGAATACTTGTATTTCGTACGAGAAGCGTTGAATTTAATGCGTTTTTGAATAATGAATTGTTTAGAATATTATATTTTTTTGGCTTTCCAATATCATCTGACCAACTATTAAAGTATATACCTTATATTTTTATATGCAGTTTTATAGATTCCTTAACGTAGCATGTGACCTTGACATAATCAATCATACATTACCGTTCCATGTACCCATGTAGATAATTATACCTACGTAAAATATATTTTTGCCAGTCGTGTTGATTTTTGTCATCAAATATTTAGCGAGTATACGACATAATATTTAAATTATTATTGTTACCAATACCACTTTTAACCACAATACAGGCATATCGGTTATATTTTAACAGGACTTAATTTTTGTGCCAAAAAACACACACACCACAGCCTGTAGGAATGAAAAAAAACGAAGGCCTAAACAAATTAATGTTCATTTATAATTTATACCTATTTTTAAGTCGTAGAAAAAAAATATAAATTAATAAATAATATAAATTAGATGGGTACTCGATTGTAGCACACTAACAAGTGCGATAAACCAATATCTGGGTATAATGCTCACCTAGTTCATCTTGGCACTCTCTATATTTTAGCCTGGATAATGATTTTTTTTCAATATAGATATAATATACAGTTTTTAGATCACTGTTTTTTAAAATTGTAACGGTTGCCGAGTGCCAAGATGAATTGGACGGGTTATAATAGTTATAAGTTATAACATAATATTATAAAGTATAGATATTTTAAGTACCGTTAAAGAACATTACCTAAGTATACTACTCCTTTTTGGTAAATTAACTAATATAAACGAGAAAGAATCCTTGAAATAGTATCTAGGGGGGAGTTTCAAACCCCATAACCACCTCTCGTGACAACCCTTCTACAAGCACTTTAACACTTCCATATAATATTATAGAGGTGTCATGGAAGAGTTTTTAACGTACTTACTGCTATTACTTCGCTTTTTTTGCATACACAGCACTGTAGCCAATATAATTATTAATTATTGTATACTTATACATTTATTTATATTGTTATTCATACATGTTTTATACCATGTATATTGTATATTCTTGAATATAATTTTGGTAGCGTCAATAATGGTTTATATAATATATTGTAGTGAGGTTGTCTGAACGTATTTAATCGATTGGGAAACAGCATAATAGGTATAATATATAACGTTAATGATTGATTATTAGTGTTAGATTTGGTAATAAATATTACGCGTATGGAAATCAGGAAGTATTATTGGAACGATTGTGTTTTTCCTCACTTCTTTCATGGTTTAAATAATAACTATAATAAAAAAAAATAATAACGACAATATTGAATTCCTATATTTATAAACCATACATTTTTTAAAAAGCAAATCGCGTTAAAAAAAAAAAAAATGATCTTAGATTATCAGAATACTTTTGCCAAATAACATATTTTAAACAGTTGATAGATTAAAAAAAACATGTCTCACGTCACAGGCACGCCGTAAAATTTATAATTATAGATATTCGTAACACTCGGTGCAAAATCGAGACAGTGGAGTCCCGGAAAATACAGGAAAGTACCTATAACCTCAACATCGAAAAATAAAGCTGCAGGTGTACCCAAGTCCATTACATACGACATTATACGAATAATCATCGAGGGTAATCTGAATGCACATAATACAAATTTCCAATATTAAGGTAAACATTGTTCACCATCGTAAGTGTGCGCCGAAGGTCCTCTTGACGGGGGAGGAAAGTGCGTATGCTCATGTCGCTTCGTAGTCACTTGTTTTGTCCACCGAGAAATCGTAAAAATTAACGTTTCGCCGATATATTTATAAAACCATAGGTTAAAGAAATAGGTTATAATAAGGTGAGTATCGTTATTACATTGACACCATTGTTAAATTTTCGACCCCGTCAGCCGCCTCAAAAGAGATTTGTCACGAGGAGAATATCCTCTTCGTGCAATTAGAAGTAACATTTTAAATTCAAAATAAAATTGTCTGTTCTATCAGGAGTAGCGTCACCGAAGAACGTTCCTTGCTTTTATTATGCGACCATCATGCTTAGGTATAGTATTTATTTTAACAAGACATTTTATTGTGTTCATTGCATGTCATGTTTTAAAACATTGTAAATATTTTCTATTTAAAAATACCGCATCCGTGTGCGCATCGATGTATGATTTGAATTCATGTATAATTCGAATTGGCAATCGTCATCGCAGTAACGGATGCATAGGTGAGCGCATTGTCAGTGTGTATCATAATATCTTATATTATTATATTATGCACATTCGCACAAACTATTCATCGAATGCGACATTGACAACACTCAACAAGTGTCGTTTACCATACGAGATACATAATATATAATATATATTGTGTACGGGAGAGGTTCGTTTTTATAATTTCGATGCAGCTATATATTATATACACAACATTTTCTCAATAAATTAAACGGGATACGATGATTTAATAATAATGTATCTAATGTAATATATATTATTAATTATATAGAAGTGACATTTTATGTATAAACGCGTACGGTAGCGGCGGAGGTACTATAATATTATATATTGTACAGACTATTACAGTGAAATGTTTATTTTATTCTTGCAGTGTCATCGACTCAATTGAACTCGTTCGACAATTTATTTCACGGCAAAACAGGAAACTACGAATCTATGATGGACTCTTCTCGCATCAGCGTAAACGAATCTGTGACGTTTTGGTTGTATACGAAGTAAGAGTTATAGGGTTGCTATTGTTTTTAGATTTAATCGATCAAAATTACGGTTCAAATCAGTGCTTGACTAGCAAAAGAAACAGTAGAGTTACCGAAAAAAAAAAAATGTTCGTCCCCATACCTAAATATACTTAGTTATTATTGTAACCATATAATTGATATTCCATATTACAGCTTATTGGGTATAGGTACTCACCATTAAAAAGTTTCAACCACAAGCGTGCATAGGTAGTTTTTTTTTCGTCTAAAATGTTTAAAATCAGTTCCCAATATAATTATATAAATATAACAAGAAACATGCAAGGTCGTAAGGACTGAATTGACAGATGCCCATAGGTTATAACTGTTCAACGTTATTTATAATATACATTAAACATTGCACACAATTACCCTGTGGAACTGTGGGGGAGGGCACTGTAGGTTTTGAACACGCGTGTGTTTGTTTTGGCAGAATTTTTTAAGTGGGCACCAGTAGGTATCTGTCATGCCCGCGGGTGCGGGATGGCGACCTCTCTCTCTCTCCGGACACCGTGACTGCCCGAAGAAAAATGCCACCCGTGGCCGAGTTCGAACCGGCGACGGCGAGCGTCGCAGCCGACGCCTTAGGCACGCTGGGTCACTCCGTCCCCCCTATAATTATTGTTACATGATTATCATCTAGCACTGTTAGGTTTATTGATTTAACAAGGTATTTACAAACAAGCAACGTTTAATCCGTAGTTTCCAGTCCATAACATCTTTGTTTAGGTTAGGTTGTGTTTTTATACAAATTATACATTTTATTCTCGGACCACATAAAATTACAATAAGGGCTACACGTGGCCATGCGAGCCGCGGGTTGTCGACCCCTGTATAATATTTATTATTATATATAATTAAATAATTAATTACTATAGAGGACAATGCTGTCGCCAGCCGTTTTATGTAAAATGAACGTTTGCGATCCGGTGCGATTCTCCGTCAATATCTTCGTGATTTCGCGCTCGCTTGTGCCTGTGTTGACGATCAGTGGTGTATTTACGCTTTATTATCCTACAACCGGTGGCTTATTGGGCCAAACCATAGTCACAATTACACATTTATGACGATTTATAGAGGTCATTGAAAAGCAAATGATTTGCGAACGTACACGAACAATTTATTAGGTATTTTTTTTTAACAAATTATGTTGAAAATTATGCGATTCAGGTTACGATGTACAAGAAATCGTCAGACGACATTAACGAAAGAAAAATGTATTTCTTGTGAGGGTGTCTGCTTTCGATTTCCAATTGATAATTTACGGATAGATTGAACTTTTGCAGAACCTCTCTTCTTATACGCGTAGGTACCCAATTTCTTTTTTATCCTTTTCAAGGTGGGCTCACTAGTGACGTATGAGTTCACTAGTCATTTCTAATACCGATTTTAGAACAGCTGTTGAATATTCATTGGCCAGTAATCTTGTGATATATTTATTTTAATATCCCATATGGAAAAGCTTATATAATAGAGTGTTATTTAGGGTAGCCGTCGATGATCGGCACTATTCCTCTTTTAAACACACGATTTATTTTCGATCTTCATTGCGTCGTCATCGTCGTCATGTGAACTCAGATTTATAAATATATATAATGTTAAATTTTGTATTTACGCATAAAGAGCAGACAGGTGCGATTGAATGAAAAAATAAACAATAATTCATAATATTGATAATATATTTTGGGCGCCTATAGCCTTGATATCTATTCCCGTTGACATACTGCAGTAGATTAAGTTTCTAATGTAGTTACTTACTTACCTGTATAATAGGTACACTTGACAGTTGACACACTTGACGGGAAGTTTAATATATTTTACTGCTCCACACGATGAATGACGGGATGATAATTATATTGTTGACGTTTCTCGGAACGACCGGCGCCATCTATGCGTAGCGGTAGCGGACTTCAGTTTACTTGACGGTCTGTGAATTTTGTTTGTAGAGAGCGCTCCAATAACAGTCGGAGACTGGTGCCCGACGACCCGAAATCATTGGAGTCATCGGGCTTTGACGGTGGTAAACCGACCAAAATCTTGATTCACGGTTGGTTGGGCGACAGCGAAGACGAGCAGAGCGTCTGTTTGGCTTTGAAGACGGGTGAGTACCTAGTGGCAAACATAATATATTTATTATCGTCGTCAGTGACGGTGCAGTCAGTATAGGTGTCAAGATTGGGTTGGGTTATAAGGAAAAATAAAAAGACAAAATAAATAGACAGTTTTCAATTAGACCAAAACGGGAAAATTGCATGTATGCTGGTTTTTTAAATGTAGTTATTAGTATGTGTGTGACTGTTTTAGTATAAAATATATAGCATAGCGCTCGTACAAGTCACCACCTTGGCGTTCTGCACCTGATAACGCGGTATGACTTCTAAAAACTGATTTGATTTCGTTGATATGTCTACTTGAGATCGATCAGGCGATATTTTAAGATAATTAATTTAAATTTCGAATAATCAACAATTAAAATGTAATACATTATATAATTAATCAAACAAAAATTGTACGAGTTGACTGTTGAGAAACAAAAATTTTAAAAAATAGTGGCCTGTATGATCTTAAGTAGACATAGGTAATACTAAATACAAATAACTTTTCAAAAGCATAATCGCATTACTAGGTCAACCTGTATGATTGACAAGAAGATTGGAACATTTTGTGGAAATAAATGACAGTATGCCTGCTAGTATGTCTTTAATAAGGGGCAGTATATAGGCAATTTTCAATTTCGTTGCTGCCGCCCATGGCATTTGGGTCAGTCAAAATATGGTTGTAAATTCAGGTATGGTTAGATTAGGTTTAATCTATCGGGCTATCTACGTACGCACTGCATTTGCTCACTAGTCAACGGCACAGCCGATCAAAAACAAAAAGCA
Source organism: Macrosiphum rosae (assembly GCA_016617965.1). Classification (NCBI taxonomy): domain Eukaryota; kingdom Metazoa; phylum Arthropoda; class Insecta; order Hemiptera; family Aphididae; genus Macrosiphum; species Macrosiphum rosae. The sequence continues at coordinate 12,391 of WHPZ01549319.1, read as the reverse complement.
TGATTTTTGCTCAAAACTCGATTTACAGGAAAAAAGCCTGGTAGAATGGTTTGATTTCAATAATTTACTATTTTTTTTTTTTGTTAGAGAGAGGATCATTTTCTACAGAGTGCATTGGACTTCGATTTTTGATTTCGTTGATTAAAATTAATATAATAAAAAACAAAAGTTTGTGAAAACTGGTCTTATTCAAAATCGTATTATTTGGTTTAGAAATAGAATTTTCCAAGTCCAATGCACCATAATAATATCAGGAGCGTTTGTCTTTGAGCAAAAAAACAGGTCACGTGCGGGTTACTTAATTAATAATTTGTGTAAAGGTATCTAGCTGTACATTGAGTACTGTTCCGATTTCTTTCGATCAATGGATTTTTGGTTTTTGTGTCGGTCTGGAAAATTCGATGTGCGTCGCGGTTTTCGCAACAAAACTAGATTATTTCGCAATCAATCAATTGTAGACTCGGGGCTATACCTATATATATATATATATATATATATATAAAAACAAATAGACACATTCAGCGAATTCTGTTGATTTGTTCGATCATTACCAAGAATATAAGTTGTCAAACAACCGGGTCGAGTGCGCTAAACATCCAAGGTTACTCGTTCGGTGGAGATGTGTGTCAACAGCATAATATTATAAAAACCGTCAAGAGCACTACAAAGTTAGGTTAGGTAGTGCAACATGATATATCATCCATTAATATTATAATAAACGATTACAAAAATTAAAATAATTAAAAAATATGAACTATCTTCTCAGGAATGTTAATGGGATTTTATCGGAATTGTGTACTTGAATTGTACTCAAAAGTCAAAACCAATGGGCTTAGATTACTCACAGCTCGTTAAGTCGATACACCTAAATCACTGCAGGGTTGAACTAAATGCTATTATATATGTGCCGTTCGAATAGTTATGCTAAAAAAATCATATAATAATTAAAATATACAATTTATTATACCCGTATAGTATCTCCAATGAAAGAATTCTTCATTCAGTGAATCGTGCCATTATATTCATATACATCATCACGCATTCATTTATTGTACGATACAGGTACCTATTTATGAAACAGATTGAGTAAGAACAAATTTTAAATTAAAAAAAAAAATTATAACTACTCACACAAAGGCATAAAGTAATAAGTACCGAGCGGTGAATAATAAATATAGATAGACCTCCCGATCTAGGTCGGACTTGCAAACATTTGGGCTACTTATAGTTTATTTTATTTTATTCGTTTTCGTGTATTGGGGCTCCGACTTATAAATCTAATTATTATTATTATCAGCGTTGAAACTTATCTAAATTAATTTATCTTGATGTCGTATATATTATTATCTTATCTAGATTCAAATCTACTTGTCAGCTTTTTATTTATCTTTAGAAGAAGCCAAAAATAGAAGGAAACATCAGTTATCTAATTTCATTTATTTAGTTAATTTTTTAATAACAGATTTTTATTTAATACCTACTATATTATAGTTTAATAATATACATTTTTACATTTTGTGTTCGAAAACCATAATAATGTAATTTGATGGATGGTAGATACATATATTATATACTTTTAAATAGTATGAACAAATTCAAAGTAGGTAGTCATAAAATATAAAATATACCAGCTGAATTACCTGGCCGTTGCCCGGGAAAAAAATTCTGATTGTTCAACTCCTTTTGAATGTAGTAAGTAATGTCTTTTTAAGTGTAAATGATATTACATTTTAATGTACAGCCATCCCGACCGGCGTTGTCCGTGAGATTCGCAGCAGTATATTATCAGGTAGATCAATCTATTACCTGTGGTATATCGTGGACCCCGTGTGGTTTGTAGTTTGTACGTAAGTGTATAATTATTAATTTGACTCTGAAGTATCAAAGTTATACCAATAGTTTGTCATTTTTACTTAATTCTACGGCAGATGAATACAAAAATTCTAACCTAACCGTATGCTAAAATCTGATGAATAAAAAAAAACCAAACATTCGTATGTATATAGATAAAGAAGAAAAATAAGAAAAATGCGCCAACACGCGTATCGCTTTATTAAAAATAACCTAACCTAACCTAACCTAACCAATAGCTATTGCGGTTGCCAGCAACCATATTTTACAAACAATCATTTCAACTGTAAATTTCAAAATCCCTGTTTGACCACTTCCCCGGGTCGGACCTCTAATTTACCCTTTTGAAATTAGCCTATCTTCTTCCCCCAGGTCTAATCTATCTCTGTGCACAATTTCATAGCAAACACCCACGACACACACACACATTTATTTTTATACAATATAGATAATAGGTATCTTGACAGTATAAGTATTCCATAGTTTATTGTTGGCCGTCGCATTAGTTTTAATTTACCTCTTTATAGATCCACCACGGGCCGCATGCAAGTTGCGGTTTTGTCGGAATTTTCTTTCAAAAAATGTTGAAACATTTGAATTTTTTTCAGAATATTTCGCGTTGTACGATTACAATGTGGTGTGCGTGGACTGGAGCGTGCTCGCAGTGGATTTTCCGTATTTCACTGCTCGGAAGCGTTGCAAAGAAATCGGAAACTATGTAGGTGAAATGATAATGACGATGACGGAAAACACGCCTCAGACCAATGACGATGTACACATAATCGGTTTTAGCATGGGCGCCCACATCGCCGGTTATGCCGGTAAACGACTTGAGGGAAACGTGCACAGAATCACTGGTATGTATATTAATATAATTATTCCTATATGTAAGTGCGATATCGACTACTATTAATTTTTTTGCGGTTCGTGGTTCATCCATTAAAATATATAAAAGTTTTCTGATGGAATAATGATGATAATAATATACCGTATACGTACCTAATAACTAGGTGTATATAAGTACTTACCTGCCTGTGGTATGTACAGGTGTGTACTATCATGGAGTGCCCTGGTTACGTATATTTGAACATTTATCGTAGTTTTTTTTTAAGAGATTTGGATTTCTTATAAGTTTTTGAAAACGACAGTTTCGCGCATTATTTTTACTTTATACTTTATATATAGTACAATAGTGTGTACATCGAAACATAAATATATTTTTTTTAAACACATTAGACATTTCAAAATTATTATTTTTTAATCTAATTCGAACGTGTTTGACTAATAACAGTAATACAAATAAACCCGATTACTTGAAGCAGATTTTCAGCTGAAACGTGTGCGGGTGTAAGAGACATACTGTACTTTAAAATATCGTTGATGACTGTTCAATACATTGAGTGGATACTCGACAAGAGATTAAACTGTTTCTCAATAACAATGACTAATTGAAAAAAAGTATAGTGTGGATTTTGTAAGAGATCGGTTTAAATTCCATACATAATTGAATGTTTTGATAACATAAATATTGTATTCCGTATTTTGTTCGAATGAAAATTTTCATATTATAAATGTAATCTCGAACAAGCCGTATATTTTTCGTACAGTACTAATTTGTCATTGTTATGTATATATACAATATAGACGTATATAGACAATATACCACTTGGATGGGTTCCTCGAAGATGTTTCGAGGTTTTGAATTAGAACGGAATAAATACACATTACACACACACACACACATACGACACACATATTATAATTATTAAATCTAATTTACTGATGGTAAAATCACGTCCTGTGCTTAGATTTGCATTTAGCTTTACACACTTGTACTGGTATTATTCAATATTATGTATAGTCGTTAAATTCAATTTTTCCATTCTTGAGTTTTCAAATCGCGCACTGATTTTGATGCTCGTAGTTTCGTTTATTATCAATGATACTCCAGAAACTTTTACTAAGGCTCATAGGGTAAATATTGAGTACTAGGCACTACTAGGTATAAAATTATATGATTTATATATATATGATTCAATATTTGAACTCTTGGAGCGCCTGCAGTGCTAGTCGTTGTGATAACAAGGAAACTAGGAACATCACTTTATTATGGTTCGTTGTGCAACCATACACTGTTAGAACCACTTACCAATTGACCTTTTAAAAAAAAAAAATAATGTGAGTATTAATTTATGTATAATATACTCCACTATTTATTTATTTAATGTAATACATAACGATTACAAACTTACAGAAGATACACTTATAATAATATTATAATCTAAGTTTTGTATTTTTGATTTTTTCACGGATGAAATCGGATTATACAACTAAAATTGGAAGTTGGTTCATCCGAAGTTAATGGCCTCATAAAACGATTGGACCACTTTCAATAAAAGTTATATCAAATAGGTAGATTAATTGTAATTTGGAGGGTTATAGCTTGATTTTTCAACTCTTATATAGGCTATAGATAGCTAAAGGGCAGCTGACATATGATTTTTTTTCTGCTTACGAATAGAGACAATTTTTTTTTGGTTTATCTAAATGGTTGGTTACATACTATATTGATATTAAAACTAGAAAAAATATGGTATACACATTTTTTACAAATATATTTATTAAAAATACAAATCTTTGACGTGGACAACGTCGGGCAGGATATCTATAGTTATGGTATAATTATACGATCTATGAAGAATAATCAAGTGTCTAATGAAATCGTATTCGTATTATTTTAAACAAATTTCTTTCGCTAGATGAAGAATCAAGAACAACGCATATAAACATAAAGTAAATAAATACACTTGCATCCGCTTTGTTAACGTTTTTACATTTATAGTTTATACTCTAAATACTTATGAATGTAATTTGCATCGATGGTTCCTCTCTATACACTGCAGTACCTGTCATTGCTGACGATATTTTTTTTACGTTTGCAAATTCGATTAGCTCTGCATTACCACATTGATTTTGTTCACGTTGGAAGGGATGTATCGATACGGTAATTATTTAAAGGGCAACATTTAGGCAATTTCTAATCTTGTCATAGCCTCCCGGCGGGATCTAGTTGTAATTTTGTAAATGATTATTAGTGTGAGTGAAATTAAATGTGGGTATCGTCGGTAACCTTTCTCGTACATGCATGCACATACATCAATAACTCGATAACCATAACTATACATTTGACTAGGTACACGAATTTTACAAAAACATACATTGGTTTTGACAAAATTAAAGTTAGTTAACGTTGTCTGATTTTGATTCTGAAAAAATATTTGAATTCAGCAGAAAAATGTCTGTAGATCGCACGAAACATTTTCAGTTTTCATTATTATTTTTAATTTTGATTATGATGCGAAAAAGTTCATGTTTTCGAGTTTTCAATTACGGTTCACAATATTATAAAATTTAGTTTTTACAAAGTGCTTCGTATAGGATCCATAGACGATTTTCTGGTGAGTTCAAATTTTCATTCAGTATCAAAATCGGACAACGTTAACCAACTTTAATTCCGTCGATACTCTGGGTCTCTTCAGCTAAAATTGACGGCAGTAGCGAGCTTAAACGGATATTATTATGTTTTGCTTACGACGTACCTATACACGTTCCAGGCTTGGATCCTGCTAAGCCGATGTTCTCCAGCAAACGGCCTGCCGAGAGACTCGACCGAACCGATGCGCAATTCGTGGATGTAGTGCACACGACAAGTTTGGTGTTGGGGCAGCACAAGCCGATAGGAGTTATCGATTTCTATCCTAATGGTGGCAATACCAAACAACCGGGCTGCGGATACGATTACGGTAGACATAAGAGTGCAACAACAATAATAATAATAATAATATAATACAATATCTACACTACGGTATAATCAATACGATCATATCGCGTACACTGTCAAAACGATTATTTGGCAACGGCAAATAATAAAGGTGAAACCTATACAACGTTATTTTTTCGGTTAATTTAACATTATATTATGCGTATGTGTGTTCACTGATCAATAATAACTTAATAATTTGAATATGCGTAGGTATACCTACCTATATAGTATAGGTATACCCACCTCTTAACTACTACCGAACTTATAATATAATATATATATTCATTCTGACAATATGCATGTTGTCGGTATTATATTATTATTTTTATTGGATATATTTAAACTTTCTTTCGCGCTTTTCCAGGTTTAGGGCTGTCAGTATATTTTACGTATCTAATGGTTTTAGTTCTGCGGTTTACCAAAGGGTTAAAATAAAACAAAAACAATTTTTATCTTATTCGACGTTGTAGATAACTATTCGTTCATGTAAAACATCAGAATTTTCAATTTTCAATTTTCATTTTTTAAGACAAACTTATTTTTGATTTGTTTACAACTGTCTTAAAAAATATGCTGAAAATGGCGATCTTGTATAATATGAGAGTAGTTATTAAAATATGTAGCTGAAATGAAAAAAAAAAATATAGCACGAAGGAGACAAAACAATATTTTATAACACATCAATTATAAATGCGTATCAAAAATAAGTAGATATAGATTTGAAAAATGCTCGAACATTATTATGTGGCCGAAAATCGATAGCTAAAATACACTCGTTGAACCACTGACAAAAAATTATAACACAACTGTGTATTATCACAAGTCTTACGTATTTTTTAGTGTACGGTGAGGTGTGTAGTCATTTCAAAGCTTACAAGTTTTACGCTCGGTCCATCCGGTCCAAAGACGAATTCAAATCGATCAAATGTGACAAATGGAAAGATTACGAGCAGTCCAAATGCGAAGATCCTGAGAACTACACGTACTTGGGCGAATCAGCAAATTCGAGGTGAGCGATTTTTTAGTGATAACAACTACGATTGTAGTATGTATTATGTTTTTGTTATTATGATTTATGAGTGATCATCACGCGTCCAATAATTGTGGTTTTCAAATACGAATATAATAATTTGCTATCGCGATTCTTACCGCATTATTGATATTCGTTCGGACTGCTCCCAACACATAAAATACTAAACAATTAAGAGCAAACAACGAATTCGACACATATATATTTTTTTATTTTTTACAGTCTTTCGGGCAATTATTATTTGTCGGTTGATTGAGCTGTGTCGCTGATCGTGCATTGATATATCGTACATATGATATTGTCTAATATATTTATTTTTTTAAATTGGACGTGTTTATATATATTAATTAATAATTATATTATACATAATCACTTTATCGGTTTAATCATATTAATTAACGTTTTAATTAATACCTGTGTCTAATACGTTTGATTTTTTATAATCATTTAACATTATATTATTATTATAATACTAATAATGCAATTTAAACGAATATATCATATTTTATTCATCTATACAAATAAATAATAATTATTAAATTTGTATATATTTAAAGAAGTGCATATACTCAAGTACTCAAAAAACGGTGATATGTTATTAAAAAAATATATACATCCACAGTATAATGTACCTACTATTGGTTTAACATAAATTATGTGTTTTTTTTTTGTGCCTGTTATCATCACTTTTTGGAGCAAATAATTTGCTCCAATTTTCAACATTGAGTGTGGTTTCTTGTCACAAATCAAGTTTGTTATTTTTTTGGTAGAGGGGATGGAGTTCAAAGCAGTAAATTCCTTATACTCTTCTGAATAATTGAGAGAAAACTAACGAAAATCAGCTGGAAAATGGGAATATTTACTCAACACCTCCCGGGTTCGATTTGTATAATTGATTTTGTTTCTTTGACATCTTGGCGACTTGATATTTTTACCAAATGTGGTACAATGCTACAATATAATATGTACATCCATTACTGTAATACTGTGACCTACTTAATGGTAGAGTATACACTCGAAACCTATACTTTACATAAGAGAGTTTCCCAGTTTTCATTGTTATTTATTTAAAAAGTCAATATTCAAATATATTTTTTTTATACTTTGATTTCGTGACACCATCATTAATCTCGTCGCAGTCGTAATATAAAAGATTTCAGTACGGATGAAAATGATGGATTGGCCGATCGGTTACCAATGTTTAGTCCGATGTTGGTTCAAACGGAGGCTTATACGTCACCTATATAATGGCATATTTACAATAATAAAATATTTGTATTGTACCTATCTTTTTTTTTTATTTTTTCTTCAAAAGTAATTGCATTTTATAACGAACTACCATCACAGCTAGCAGTAGTCTGTCACAATGCACACTGAATAATAATAAAAAAAAAAATTGACACCGGTCCAATGGGTCATCATTATTATATAGTGATTTACCCAATAGACGGGCAACTGCATCAGCCCGCCTGCGGTCTATGTATTCTGCAATAGGTATGTATATTATATTATTATGTAATCTCAACAAGAGACCAAGCTCTATTGTCTGCAGTCGTATTTATTAAGGTTTTACGTTTTGTCATAGGAATTAAAATAAACATTATAACAAATATCACATTTCACGTCATCATTTTCACCACGCAGTTCTCGTCATTTTAATTTTATCAAACAAATGTATTTTTTTATGGAATTATTATATATAGGACGTAGGTATAGGCGGTTGCATACAATTATATATTATGTAGATAATTTATGCAGGTATGGCGTTTATTATACACATAATATATTTTACGCAAGTTCATAATTTATTAATAAAGGTAAAATCTAATGATTTAAACAAATTCAATTTAATTTGTCTTTTAGTATGGAATTATTGTAGTTTGATTATTAGAATCGGAACGGAGTACTAGCTGTTAAATAATATGCATCCATTGGTTTTACAATAGTTACGTGTTTAAAAAAAAAAAAACCAAAAATGCATCTCGTTTTGTTACTGAACAAAAAGCTCAAAAAGTATAGAAACTCTACTTATAGTGGAATCGGAACACGCTTGCATCTTGCACTTGACATACCTAGATCATCATTTATCCATACAGATAATTATTAAAAAAGTCGATAAAACAGCTGCAGAACAATTAAAAATACCTACGCCTAGGTATAAATCTCATAGGAGTGACTAGACTTAATCTCCAGTGGCAGGCTAGATAATGACGGGCGGCGGTGCTACCTTAATGAACCGAAAAAATCCCTATTCACCCAATGCAGGATTTTTTCAGAGCCCCCTCTAAATGAAATATTTATATGACTTAAAAAAAAAGTCTGTTTTATACTATTATTTATTTTCAATTAATACTCCACAGTATTTTCAGTACCTACCTTTAAATTTTAAATTCAACTCCAGAAATATTTTCATCTATACAGCCATTGCTTACACCAACAAGCTACAAATTAAAAAATAATAAAACAATTATATTCAATAATAGCTGGTGCCGTCTTCTGTGACTCTGTCTTAAGAGGCCTCACTATCACGTCTTTTTTTTTGTCAAAAACTACTGTTTCTAATTTCAACGATACCTGTCGACAATTATCATGATTTTCATTCTGAAAAAATATTCGGACTGTCCGTAATATATACAAGGGAACGATCGAGCCACAGTTTTAATTTTTGTAATTTAAACCTCTACAATTGACCAGCGTGGACGCCACACACACTAATAATCATTTACGACTAACACGTAGATCTCGGGTGGCGACGACGAGATTAGAAATTGCCTAAATGATTCTCCTTAAATCAATGCCATAGCGAGGACCCTCAAGTATACGTTAAATAGGTTTTTCCGAAGTCGGGAATAACAAATATCAAAAATTGACTTGATACAGGCACAGATTAACTTATCTTCTAAAATATTGATAATAGTGGTTTTTACTCTCGAACCACTCAATAAACTATATTATTGGAAATTCAAAAAGGAATTTTCATAGAATTTTTCAATGCTATTCATACCCCTTCAGTGGAATGGATAGCACAGGGGTACTCTGAAAAATGTAGCTACATAATGTGTAGCTTATTCAGTTATACATATTTCAGCTATGCATCATCGACTGACGCATGGGTGCCAATTTTCTTTTGGAAATCTTCTATGAAAATAGAATATTATAAACATTAATATTCGTACCGAAATCATAAACACAAGGTTATTTACGATCGGTCCTCGATATTATTATATTATTGACTCATAATATTCTCGTTAAATATAAGCCAATCAAATGACGAGGATGACTCCCATCCCAATCTGCGTCGACTGAACGAATTTCAGATTGTTGTGATCATACCTCGTTACTTCGCCATGGTTAACACTACTGTATTATTATAAAATATGCTAATTACCTTTTTTATTTTTCCAGAATCGTTGTAGGTACATAATATGGTAAATTAATTCGCAATGCTTATCTTAAAATGTACATTACAATAAAATATGCGTATGACGGAAAGACTTTGAAATTAATTATTTTCTACATTGTGGGCATTAGTATTTATTTTTAATTACAACTATTGAAAAAAATGTAATTATCATATAATGAATTGCCTTGTTTGATCAAATAACGTTATCTAAATATTATCTTTTGTGCAAGAATTCAATTAAAATATAATACCTATATATATTTACGTACATATATAAATATAAGTATTTTAAAGAAATGTATACTATTGACATAAACACAAGTGCATGGTAAAAAGACCGTTCGATTGAAATTCGTCTCGTATAACTTAGTTGTATTTATGACAGTTGTAGGTATTCGACTATCGTCGACTATTATAATCTAATATTTAGACACCGCGAAAACGATTTTGTCAAATGTCAGTAAAATTGTTAAACTATCCAATAACAAAGACAATGCTGTTTTGCATGTTGACCATTTTTATTTTTAGCTATGATATTACATCGGGAAGCGGTAAGTTCTTTTATTAAGTCCACATATTTACCTACGATTAAATTTGTACAACTAGGTCGATATTACTCTAATATGAATGTAATATGAAATTTTTTGAAAAAAAAAAAAAACATTTTTACCATTTAATAATTTTAAGAAGTACTCTCCGACCCACGAGAGTAAACCGCACATCGATTTATAGTAATACGCGACGTCTATTTTCTCCCACCATGATGCCATTTCCACTATTCGGCAACGTGCCGATGTGCAGCGACGGACGCGTTTTTACGTATGAACTCTCGTGGGCCGGAGCTTATAATATATTTGAATTAAATTAAACTAAATTAACTGTTTAACTAATCAATAAATTAATAAAATTAAACACGAGAAGTGGAAGAAATAATATTATGTAAAAATATACTGCAAAAATTAATTAAATTTTTACTTGTATGTGAAACACATTTGAACGACGTTATGCGGAAAGCAACCAACCCTCAAAAACATAAATATTGAGCTGTGTATACTACTAGATTGGAAATTTTATATTACGCATTTTACTAAATGCAACCAACGCACAATTCGATAGTAGCGCTATCTATCAATGTTCAAAGATAGAGCTGAACGAGTTATCTACCAAAAATAATTTTACCCAATACAACCATAAATTATTTATTGGTCGAACCATACCAAAAAGTTATCTCGATACGCTTTTTAATCGAATGTGTAATTAATTTAAAAAAACTCACACAATAAAATGTCCTATTGAGCTAAGATTATTAACACTGCTTAATGAAAAGCAAATTGAATTAAAACTTTAAATTGATTTGTATATAATAACAATTATTAATTAAGATAACAAGAATCTTATAATAATATTGTGATTTATAATAAACCATATATATTCATATAAATAGACAACATCAATATAAGTGCACCTTATGTATTCTCCAACCTGAGTTAATTACAGATTTCAGAGTAATTATTATAATAATAATCGAGTACCATTATAACCTTAGCTACATAATTACGTATTACGATTTAAGCCATGCTAGACAAAGTAACAGTGGAGAAAAAATTTAAAGTAGGTAACTAATCAATGAATTATAATTATACATTTATACATAAACGTACGTATTTTATGATTGTATGTTAAAATAAAAATAATAAACTATGTTTACCAACTATTTGTAGGCATTTATTCCAATACAAGATAATACATTTTGTGTGCGTGTGTGAGTCATTAGATTAGAAGAAGTATTTGGATTGGATAATTCAAATTTTGCCTTTAGGTTTAAATTCTACTTCCTCTTGTAATGTTTTAAAAAAAAACTAGAGTATAGTACATTATCGCAATATGAAGTAGGTATAATTAATACTTAGCCATCAAAACAATTTAAATATATAAACACGTGATGTGGGAGAAATATTGTTAAAAATTATACCTAACAAAAATAGAAAATTTTTTCTATGTATTTTTATACTTTTTAAAATTATTATTTGAACTTAAATTTGAAGTAAAATTAATTATATTTCCGAGGAAGAAAAGATAAAATCAAAAATGGGTTTGACTTGAACTAAATTCACGTAAGTTTCACGCACTTCAATAATTGGTAGGTAATATGATTGAATATTAAAACATTGTATCCTTACTAAAAATACATTTTTAGAATAAATATTAATCCTGACATTTTTTCAGACTCATACGACGATTACAATGAACTGTTTGAAGATAACATAGACAATTTTTACGACAT
>WHPZ01549298.1:0-19283 GCA_016617965.1 Macrosiphum rosae | reverse complement strand
AATCACGTTATAACCGCCATATATATATATATATATATATATATATATATATATATATATACATACCTCCATATAATATATTGGCTTATTCGAAATACACGCGTATATATATATATGTGTGTGTGCGTGACATAATATTATGTACAATGTGGATATATTATATTGCATGTACCTACACAGATATTATAAACCTTTGGCGCACACGTCTCTATGCCACGCCAAAAACATAATATGACTGTAATACATCATGTACGTAACGCTCGCCATTTCGGCACGTCGTTGCAGGGTTTTATGTTACATAAATCCTTCGAAATTCCGTAATTTCGATAGTATTCATTATCGTATTAGCTATGGGGTTAAATATTGTAGAATATTGATTACCGCATCAGTTATGATAATTATACGCGCGTGCATTATAATACTGTGTATAATAATATGACGTTAGGTATTATAATATGTTATACAGGGCGTTGATAAAAAAATGTACATACACTGGTGTTTTTCTCTGTCTCTGAAGGATATATTATTACGACGCATGAATAATATTCTGATCTTTGCACAATATATTTTAGTAAGTATAGGTACCAATATATTTAAGACGTAAAGAGTGTCGGTCGTTTTGATTTTTAAATAGCAACCAATATTTTATTATTATATTATGATTTAAATAAATCTTTAAAAAAAAAAAAAATAATAATAATAATAACAGGTAATACAAATATTATGTTCCCCATTCTTTCTTTAAACGGTTTTTGACGGTACATTTCAAGTCTTGTATACACAGTTGTACACACTCGTATTAATTATTAAGTATTATCGAAATAAATACCGTAGACCTTTGAATATCACACTATACACAACCCAGATTAATGCAAAAATCAGAATTTAGAAATAGGTAGGTACTAAAAATAAGCTTATAAATTAGATGCCAGTCACCCAGCCCCATATATTTATTGAGCACTCTGTATATTTAATTTCATTATAACATGCGCACGCGTTCAAATAGAATTAAACAGGGGGATAAAGGTTAGATGTCCGGTTTTAATATATCGTTTGTGTTCTAACGCTTAAATATTTTTTATACTGCTTTTAAATTAATACAATTTTCTGTTCTTTTTTTTACCTAAATATACATTTTTGCATAATGTATTTCTGATTGAGCCAGCCCATTGTACTCGAACAATAACAGAGTTTTACATATTTTTTCCAAATGATTTCATAATAATAATATGTATATATATTTTTTTTAAGCAGCCTTTAGCCATTTTTCCAATCTTGTAATACGTCACTGTTGTAGTCGATCATTTGTAATTTCATTGTTGTACTCTATAAAACACTTTATGTTACAAGCAACTCCGGAGAATAGAAAACAATAGGATATTTTAAATTTTGAAACTTTGACCAACTCATTGAAAAACCTTATCAAACTGACATAGATTAAATACATCTCGAAAAACTAAGTGATCATCTTGTTGAAAGTTTTCAAAGTACTCTAAAGTGTTCTTTTCATTGCTGAGGAAACATGAAATATCAAAACATACTCGTTCTCGAATGATTCAAATATAATAATTTAATATTAAATATACTGTATTATACATTTTACCATAGGTATTTTTTAAGCCCCTTTTAATGGACTCGTTTCAGAGTATATCCGTGACTTACTTAAAAATCTTAAAAACTTTTTAAATACTTAAAAATCACAATGCTCTCGTATAAAAAGTTCGCATAGCACAATTTGTTGTATACTTTCTATCTGCTGAACTTAAGAAAACATAACAATTTAGAAAAGGATATTTTTTAGACGAAAACATTTTATTTATGACTTGCCTATTTTGATTGTCAGAATGATAAAGTGATTATACACAATCCTTTATGTTTCTTAAGATGTTATATAGCAGTAAATAAACAACACTCTTTATCCGAATCATGCGTCGTTTTGGAAAATCGTCTTTAACTTTAAATCATCATCAGCAACTATAAAATATACGTATAAAATATATTATATGCACATTATATTTACACAAATAAAATTAAATAAATAATAATAACAATGCAAGTCTATTCTCAAGTCTTGTAAGAACTCGGCGAACGTTAACATCGAGTATTTATTTATTTGTTTCATTGCCTTATTTTTATTTTATATTGTTATATTTTTCATGCATCAATCAAGCTCTCGATAAGTAATCTCCGACTATCGAGTTCCCAGTGAAAATTATTAAGTATAACGGTTATATAAATCAACCGACGCGCTTTTTATAATATTCGAATGTACCTACATAATTTATTATTTCGTCCGATGCATAAAATAAATAAATCTCTGATGACAATTATAGTATAATACTGAGAACCCCTGGCGCCGACAATATTTGGACTTCACTTTTCGTGATCCCGACTAGAATAAATAGGATGAAGGGAATAGACAATTTTATTTTTTATTTTTAGGAGGAAGAAACTTAATTGCTTAATAAAATTCAAAGAAACTTTTTTTTTTTTTAATACACTGTTTGTCAAAATTGTTCAATACCAAATGTCAATATTGTTATTTACTTACAATATTATACCTTTAAGTACAATTTAATAAAAATCAAGCCATCAGAGTAAACTCGATAAACTAAGTTCCGAGTGATCGAACCCGCATACAAACAACAGTAACGCTCATAATGACAGAATTATATTATTGTAAACATTTAAAGAACTGCAATACTCATTGGGTATTCACATGTGGACTTTAGAAAATGCAATTACAATGCCATCGACGGCGTTTCCGATAGTAGGTAACTATTTTTGCAGCGCGATAATATTGCTAATGAACGAATCACAACGATTCTACGTAGGTATGTATATATATATACCTGGGTCGAGTCCTACAATATTCATAATATATACAACTATCCTATAATGCGAGTGGCGTTGGCAAACATTCAGTGTGTATATGAAGTCCAAGTAGAAAATCGATTTCACGCGAACTTTTGTAACGCAAAAAGTGTAATTACGCGCTTGCTATACAGGCGAGCTGTATTATAGGTTGAACTTTGCTGAAATGCCTCTCGTTTTTTATAAAAAAAAAAATTTCACCTTTTTCCCACCTCTCTGCCACCCGCAAGAAAGAAGAAAACAAGTACGTGGAAATAATGGCATGTATTATAATGTATATATTATATATACTTTGTACATATGCCGTATATACGTACATATTAATTTATACGATTTTTTTATAAAATATATATTTTCAATGGATAGATAGGAAGTTCGTCGTCTACGAAATGGTCAGATAATATGACGTTAACGTTCCACAAGCACATAAACACGAACTATTTCGTTTCAAGTGAAATTCGTAATATTCGCCTGCAGTATATTAATCAGAATAATGATGGTCGGACCTGCGAGCTACATCTTTAAACATTTTTAATGCTAAAAAAAACCATTTTATTATTTGAAGTGTAATATAAATTATCATCGTTAAATGGTTAAATGTTATTTTTTCGATTATTTCAATATTTAGTATAATCAAGATCACATTAGTAACCTATATACCGGCTATACCTATCTAATTTAAAGAGTTTTTGTAGTATTAATTAAGCGTTCATCCTGATGATGATATAGGGACCTACTATTAAGTAGGCACCTGTTTAGAGTACCTAGCTAAATGTCATAGTATTAAACAGAAAAAAGAATTCCTTAAAACATTTATTTATAAAATACCTACAATATTCAGACATAATTTTATAATATAGAGTTATGTGGAAATTATTAACAGATCAATTTTTAAGTAGAAATCAATAGGTATTTTGCAAAGTTATTTTCCAATAGTCTTTTTATTAAAGTCAGCAGCTATTTTTTAGTATAATAAAAAACCAGATAACTATATTTAACACAACTTATCCTGCCGTGTTGTAGCCAGAGGTTTGGGTATTGTGTACGATCCTCTTTTTGTAAACCCTGGATACGCCACTGAAATGATTATCCATCTCTTCTTGGGTGGTATACTGTAATTTATAATGGCGATAAAATATTTGAACCCTTTTCACTATATATATTATATAATTGTGTATTTTAATGTATACATTGTAGTATCATACCGGGTGTAGGTATCGTTAAATTAATATATTAAAAACAAAATATTGTATATAGTAATACCGTAACGAATTATCTTGTGATATATTTTCTGCCTGCACATCGATCGCATAATATTATTTTATCACAGGAGCAGGAGATAAATGATTATTTTTTTTATGAAAATGCGAGATTTGAGAAATAACCCGATATAGGTGAGGAAACAATTACGCGAACATAATTTTATACTAATTTGTACCTACCTCCGCCGTCTTTGTTTCATCATTATTATAATAAAGCTCGACCGATACTGTGATTATTCGTATACCCCGTTTCGGTGTAGGCATGAATAATTATAACGAAGCCGGGGAAGCTGTTCTGCTGTATAGTGGGTTTCGAATGTACATCTTCGTCAAGACTATTCAGTACAACTATATAATGGATGTGTTCAGTTCGAATTCAATAATAAATCATTGTGCACGAGAAACGATTCTGAGCGGAAGCGGCGTGTCAGCGCACTCAGCTCCTGTTTATAAGGATATGTTTTATAATCATTTATTTACGTGATACTATTATTAATTTATAATTTAAAAATATACCCTCTTTCCCCATAAAGTACCAGCCAGATTCAATTTGCTACCACTCAATTAAACGTGTTTATAAGCACGAGTTTTTTTTTGGGGGGAGACAAATTGACAAATGTTGACTTTATCGCGCAACGTGATAATAATAACATATACCTAATATAATATATAAACCATAAAATATTCGTAAAAATCCACGCGTTAAACGCATCATATTATTATATAATGTCGTGTTAAAATGCGCTCAACTTTAAGGACATTCGAGCCATCAATAAGCAGTATAGTATACATTTTATGGAGCCTTAACCCCCAATACTGCCTGCAGGCAGTATAATCGTATATTATAATAACTGGCAAACGTCTGGCAAACGATTGTAATAATTGTGTTATTGCGGTACCCCATCACACGCCGTAATATCACATTAACACCGAACTAGCAATAATGTATGTTTCGTTGGGGCTTGTGGATTGTATACTTGTGGATGACAAATACGTTTTATCGGATAACAAATAAGCCAAAATAATAAAGCACAAGCGTGGCGCTCATCATTATTAATCTAATCAAAAACTCATCAGACGAACATCGTTATAGAGCAAATTATAAATCACTGATTTGGTTTTTGTGGTTTTCAACGTGAATTCTCGTACGGAAGTAAAATATATTACAGGTACTTTAACTCCAGTTGATGTTAGTTTTACAATTTTTAGTTTATTTCTGGGTGTATAATATTATTATTGTGCGTTTTAAGTAATTATTACACACGCCGACAGCTGATTTTCATTTATATTTGAATGGCCCATAAAAACATAGTACATTATACACCAATTCTTTTTGAAATCATATATATTATTATTATTATTATACGTTATTGGTGATAAAACAACCACATTGTATGTATAGGCAGGTGCACTATATAATGGGTTTGTCAAGCATACTGTATATTAACGTAATATCAAAAGTTAACGCAGTCAAAATTACTATGACACAACGAATAAAAGTCATGTATTAGTAATATTTTATTCTATATAGGAATATGCACTAACGTTAAAACCTTTACATTTCAACAAATTTCACGTGATGTTGGTAAATAATTTAATATTATACCGTGTGCCTTTAAATTTCTTTTTAGGTCGAGATAGTAGAGTCATTTTTTCATGTGTCGATCTTTTAAAATATAATTTATTCAATATAAATAATACCATTCATAATATATATTTTAAACTTTAATCACTCCGAAAAATTCGAAGCATTTAATACTACACCTAGAAAAATGTTCACCACTCTCATAACTTATTATTGTATTATATAAATTACATATTAGGAAATACAATCATTAATATAATTTAACGAACCTTTTCAGTGGGGCTCATCATCATTTTGAAAGAATAAAATAAAATAAAAAAAATAACGTTGGTATTACTATGAATCATTCAAAAGTTACAAAATCTTAAGTTCTATTTTACAATATTGTCGTTAAGTTTTCAATAGAAATATTATTATACGCATATACATCATAGAATGGTTTTGCAAGACGTAATTATTTAATATTCCTTGATCCAAATTCGTTTTACGTACCTATGTTTGACAGTATGATCAACACTAAGGATATTAAAAATTGCGCCCATTTTTATGCAGTACCCACCTATATAAAGTGTGAATATCCTAAGTTGGGTTCCAGTACATTTATCTTACCTAATTAAATTAGCAAGGTTCTATGTCCTATGTCTTATCATGCGTCTACCAACAATTATTATGTAAAATACATATTGTTCAGAGAATATTATAATATGTACATATATTAAAAATACGATGTAACAATTAAGACGCATTATTAGGGTGTGTAAACACATCCATTACAGTGACCTACTCAGTAGCGGGGTTGGTTCGAAACCTACAGTACGGAAAACAGCTTTTCCGATTTTTTTTTTTTTTTTAGTTTAAACATATATTTGAACATGGTACCTCTACGAAATACATAATGCCATACATCATTTTTATACACCAGCCGCATATAATGTGTACTAAGGCTGATAAATTCTTGACAATACAGAAAATGATTTTACAGCCCAAGTTTCAAAACAATTTTCAGTATAATTCGTGTTCAAAAATAACTCAAGTTCATTAATTCAATTATTCACTATTAATTATTATAATAATATATAATTCAGAATTCAAACTGACTGTGAAAGTATATTTTGGACTGTCTTATAATATTTGCGAAATGGTGTTGTAATTGTATTATATGGAAGGGAAAATAACTTGGAGCAATTTTGATATTTTTTGGAACGATAATTGGTTATGTACCCTGTTAAATCATATTATACATTTTATGAACTATAGAATACTAATGAATTTTAATTTGATAATCTTTGAATTCGTGTTAGCTGAGATAAAAAAATATATAGAGCTTGTTATCCATACATAATCTGTTGACTACTAAGTCTATATTATTATGTTTAAATTGCCATATTTTGTATAGTGTTATGCCTATATAAAATTCATATTTTATAGTTCGATCGTATAGTAAGCCGTTTATTTAGTGTATTTTTTTAAGTATGAAATGTAACTACATGTACATAATTTATATGTAGATATACCTACACAATATCGATTAGTATAACGCATTATTTTTCGTTTTACACCATCCGTCTCGGCGACACACATTCGCATTAATAATGTCTATTAACTTATTGACATTTCGTTGGATGGAAAATGTATTCCCTGCGCGTTGTGCCTACTTATATATCACAGAGTGCGGCTGAATAAACCGTCACTGCAGCTGATGTTCACCAAATGGTTATTTCCTCGGCACTGCCTTTTTTTTTTTCGAACAAAATAATAATAATAAAATGTACCTCTACCTACGTTACAATCTTATGGTGAACCTCAAACAAAAAGAGCTATACGGGGATTATTCCGATGTCAATGGAATATGCACTATAAGCTTAAATATTCGGATGAAGTGCATAAATTTACATTGGTATTCAAATATATTCAGAGGCAGCATAACTTAAACGTTAACTAGGCGTTAAAAAACGTATTCGATCCACACGCACATATAGTCATTAATTATTGTATTGTGTCATAAAATCTTTGTTAAAAAAAAATTCTTTGATTGTATAATGTTTAATATCTATAACCGTATTAAATTTCAATAAACATGTAGGTAGATATTGATTAAAATCAATAAAAACATATTTAGGGGTGGAATGCATTGTTTTTAATTGTTGTCTAAAATATAGTCTATATACCTGTTGTATGCAACACATAACTATTTAGATAATTGGAGTGCTGTAATTTTTTAAGATATAATTCGATTGCTGCAGCATGCAGATTATATCCATAAATTGATAAATTCCACTTCTGCTTTAAATAAAATACCTATTAATGATTATGGATTCTACCGATTGTAGTTGTTTGTTATTGGTTAAGATTATTAGACCTCGTAATCATTAAACATACAACTTTTTCTATTATCTTGTTCATAAAAATCTGTTTGTAATGCATTAAAACCCTTTTTTACTAACCTGTTATTATCTTAGAAAAAGTGAGCGTATTTTTTTTTGTATGATACATTTTATCCAACAAATTATATTTTAAGAAACTTCTGAAAACTTTTTTATCGTTGTTAAGTATGTGGCCAGAATAATAATAACAATAATTTAATAAGTATAGGTGCTGAAAAGATAAAAAATATATATGAAAAAAACCTATATTTAACTTCGTAGCATGTTCACATAACCATTTTTTGAAAATGATGACAGTCAAACACATTTTTAACATAGGTATTCGTGTCTAATGTTAACAATTTAAATTTGATTCAATTTATTATGAATACTCTAACATATGAAAATCAGCAACAGTCCATACAATTATTGTAAGTGTCAGGTCACCTCCATTTAAATAATAATAAATAAAACTGTGAGCCTCGAAGGAAAATCATTAAATAACTAAAATATAATGTAAATATTATAAAAAGTTACTGTTACAAAAAAAAAAAAATGTTCTGTTAGTTATTATTTTTGATTTGAATGAATAAAAAACAATTTCAAGTTGATTTTAAAAGAAATCATGATACCTATTTATATCAAGTTTTGTTTATAAAACGCTAAATGAAAATAATAACCGTAATCGAATTAAATAAGACAGTGTTTCCAAAAATATCGAGACGTATAGAAAACCAACTATAATAGAAACAAAAAAAAATGTAGGGACTTATAAAACAAATATTAAATACAATTTCTTAGAGTATTAGTCAAATCAAATTATTATTTAAAAAAAAGTTACCGTAATAATGTTTGAAACTTGCACAACAGTTTGAACCTTTCTTTGATTGGCCATATAATATTAAACCTCTTCCGGCAACTTTTTATTTTACACAATATATTATATTGTGTCAAATCTTTCGCAATTTATTTCTTACCCTGAAAAGAATTCGTCACAGAGGGACAGTATTAATTTTCGTAACGTGGTTTATAATTTGGTAACGTTCTACAACGCTAAAAGTTAAGTATCTTAAGCGGCATACGCCGGTGCAGAAGTATAAATAAATTGTTATTGTTATTACATTTTTGAACTTCCGTCGTCTACAAAAGATAATATTATACCATTATACTTTGCAACATTTTGACGTATCAACAGCCGTCCACGACTCTTCTGGCCCTATAATGCAACCGGCACACAATGTCCTCATCTCGGGGTTATCTTTATTTTTATTTTTGTTTTTCCCGTCGAAGTTTCTGCGGACAAATTTTTAGATATTATCCAGTTGTATCATATTACTATATTAGTACAATAATATACCAGACTGGAAAACTAAAACAATAAGTGTCTTCGGCGGTGCGACAAAATTGTTATGAACGGTACAACTGTGTTCTTTTTTTTTCGGAAACACGACCCGTATGTTTTTTTACACAACACAAACGAGTCTGTTCCGGTGGTAGGTCGATGAAAACATGTGTGATGTATCAGTTTTTGGAGAGGCTAATACCCGTATATTTTAAACAGTCTAAACAACTAAACAAGTCCGCAATAAAAGTGAGAAGACGATAATTTATTGCAGCCGAGTGTCAAAAAAATATTATTAATTATAGGTAAACACCGAATAGAAAATATTGTATAAACTACCTATAAATTATAAAACAAAAACATAATACTCTGTAAGTACATGACATAAGTTTTTTTTTTTTTTTAAAAAAAAGGAAAAACAGGTCAACTTCTGAAACTAAAAATTGAGTAATAATAATAAATAATAATATTATTGTTTATCTTGAAAATCGAACTGATTTGTTACACCGTCTGTAGTTGTAGTCACTGGTACACTCGAATAATAATTAGTCTTCGTATCGAGGTCAGATTATTATATATAAATAATGCTATTGTATCACTTGAACGATAAATTAGTCGAATTTATGAGTTAAAAACCATGATTATGAAAAAAAAAAAAATACATTATGATTTATTATAGAGTTTGTAATAAAATAAATAACAACCATGAACAAAATCTTCTTTTTTACACGTTTTGTTTTTCATCCCACGCAGCTTATTACGACTTATAAAATATAATCCACGAATGCGTCACTACTATAACGAACCTTTTTACGTTTGATCTGAAAAATTCTGTGCCAGTCATTTATACAATCCAAATAGCAAATACCGACAGTCAACAACTACCTATATGAGTATTTGGAATAGCTGATGAGGTTCAGCTGTGTGTCTGTATTATTATACCGTCCGTTCGGTTCGATTGTCCATTAGGCAATATAGTTGCACAGCGAGTATTATTTTTAAGCCACATTATTACAATAATACATTATATTATTAAGTATAATATAATATAACTAACTAGTAACTGTTTAATCCGACTTTGCCCTGGAAAAAGTGAACAGATATAGAACACAGTGCTGATGTGCTATATTTGTGTGTTTCTGTTATAGTATACATCAGATGTAAAAAGGGAAGTAACTCAATTTTAAGACTTTTTTTTTTTCAATTTAATATGTCTGTTTTTCTGGGTTTCCGGTGAAGAGGCGAGTAACTGAATCTTATTGTACATAACTGTATAGCTTCGTTGGAAATCCAAAAACAAAAGTAACGCCAAATTAAAAAAAAAAAATCTTAAAATTAACTTACTTCCGTCTTCGTGGAGTCATCGGCCCAAATCGACGTCGGTGTACTTAACTTTCTAAACTAATTCGACAGAGATGGCAGATTGGATATAGCACTTGACTTATGTTTTTGAACGTGGTTCAAACTACTCTCTACATTTTCTCAGTATCCCTAAAAACAATCTCTGAAACTTTAGTCAAAATCAGTAGAGTAGTTTTTGAGTCTATATAGACTTATGTCTTTAAATTTCTGTGATCATAATTTTAACCGTAAAATTATTAAAACGAAACAGTTTTCTAATTTCACGATCCAAAACGAAATTCATGTGTGAGCCACCCTATATTAACCTATAGGGGTTTAAAAACGAAGCTATAAGTAATCCTTGAAAAAAAAAGGAATATATTGTGTGCAAAATGTAGTTACAATTGGTTCAGTAGTTTCCAAGACTATAAGCCTAATCTAAACTATTATTAGTTTATATATATTATATTATTTTATTATATATATTATATTATTATATTATATATAGAAGATTATTACCGAATGTTTATAATGTTTATTTGATGAATTATTTTATTTTCAAACCAGACTGAATTAAAATATGTGTGGTGCATACTGCATGAATCAGTTTGAAAATCGAACAAACGTAAGTAAGTTGAAAAACTTACATTGTTGTACTACAATATTTTAAAAAAAATAAATTAAATTAAATACTGTGCATTTTCATCGTTAAAATACGATTTTAATTCCTAATATTTTGTAATATTATATTAAGTATAATGTACCTAATTATAAAAATAATAATTTAATAAAGGTGTTCTAACGTATTGTATTCTGTTCGCCACTTATAATAAATGTGATAACCTAATAAGTAATAATAAATATTAATGTAATAATAGGTGACATAATTATACTAAATTATATGTATTGTTGCACTTTCGTCTTGCACGTAGGTACAATTGCAACATGTTGATAGGTACTCGATAAAATAACCCTGAACAAATTAAATCTGAAGCGTATGCAACTATTGCAATAGATTAGAGTGTCCAAAGATATCTAAAATATTATAATATTATAAAACATAACTGATCCAAAATAATCTAGTGACATTCATAATATAGCGATAGTCACCATTCTGACAAATTAATGCTTCTAAGTGCTGCATATGAAACATTATAGATATGCCTATTAATAAAATCAAAAACTCTTGTGTTGCTAATTAATATTCCTGACTAGCAAAAATAAACGTCACTTTGAGTTTTCACCATAGTTAAAGATATTATTACCTGTGTTAACCATTCGTTCAAATACTGTTTATTTTCAACAGTCACTATATATACACAAACGATGGCTGTGGCGCTAACATTGACCCAATAATATTATGCAATGGTTCGTGGTCCGTCACACATATTATGCATTTTTTTTTAGAAAAGTACACGGTTTTAAGAATTAAATGTAGTTCTGATTTCAAATGCGTATTTTCATCGCTAAAGTTTAATTACTTAATAAAGTTAAATATTATATAACCGTATTCTGCACTTGTTCGATGGATTCTTTTGTTGGCCCTGAAATTGTAAGTAAGACACATGTAAACAGACAGCAGTAAAATCAAAACACACGGAAAAAAAAATTACTAAAAAATTATAGTTAAATAAAATATAGTAAGCATGACAATTTACTAGGTAAAATAACTAAAATGATATTATATTTATTACAATTATTTAAATATAGTTGTTCTTTATAGTAATGTTTACTATATGTTATAGTAATTTAAATTTATAATGTTTGAATTAATTAAAACAATATAGTTAAAATAGTTAACTAATACTAATAGTTAAAATTACAATAAACACAAGGAAACATAATTATTTGATAGGCAAAAAGGTAAAATAACTAAAATGATATAATTATTTTTATCATATAAATGTTTACTATATTTTATAATTATTGAATAGTTTCAAAGTTTGAACTAAAAAATGTAGTTGAAATAGTTTACTTTAATACCAATAATTAAAATTAGTATACCTACTATAAAAATACTAGTATAGAATAATATAATATACAGTATAATGTGATAAGGTAATAATGTACTTACCTATAACATTATTAAATTTGGGAAAAAAGGTTTTTTCCATTTTCGTATTAAATTCAGATCCCGCACAATACGTGCTGTTTACGTTCAAGTCGTTAACGTGAACTATGATATACTTGATATGCGCATGGTCCGTGGAAGACATTGGTAAATTCTTACATTTTTTACAATAATTTCAAACGAACTAAGCTGTTAATAGGTATTAGGACGTGACATGGTCATTAATCATTACGTTCAGGTACCTATCTACGGCAATTTTCTTTGAAAACAGACGATTTAGATAATGTTCTTCTAGCTTCATCCCATTGATAAAAGATTAATCCTTTATCCTTTAAGTTATAGGTATTTATTTCTATAGTGTTAGGTATATTAATATACCTATGTGATATATATTATATTATAGTATCGATAGTGATCTGTTTTTCTACCACGGTTGTAAATATATGATTTATCTACGATTTTCGATATTATAATAATATATGAAATACCGCGAAAGAATATCGAAAATCGTAGATAAATCATATGTTTACAACCGTGGTAGAAAAACAGATCACTATCGACAAAGGCCACAAAGCACTCTGATGCGACACTGAATTTCGCGAAATAAAATTCAGCGAACATCCTGTTGATTGCAAATGAACAAGGGGCTAGAATGCCAATTGCTCAATCGTCGATCGACTATTATAAGGTTCATAATTCATGAAGTTCATATATTAATCATTACGATTTAAAAATATAAGGTAACCAGTGTTAATGATCATAATATAATATCCATACTATATTATAGTTAATGTTCCGACAGTTTTACTCAAACGTACAGTGTTTAAGAATTATTATTTACAGACAAGATTAATATATTACATTTCTTTTCTGAACAAAGTTCAAAAACGTGTTATTAGGTTAATTTTAATTTATTCAGTTTAAAACTGTTGTTACAATATTTTATTGACAAACTTCATATTGGTTTATATGGTTACATGATTGAACTTTATTAAACAATATTGCAGAATTCCCATCGTTATCTTAATTGAAAAATAACATATTTTTACATGCTTATCATAAGTATCTGAAGTATAATATCAACGCATATTTTAAGTCCAAAGAATTTTTAATAATAACAATTGTTGTATACCATTATTTAAGATGATATTTTCAGAATTCTTAACGCAGATTTAGTTTTTATAACTCAGCAAACATAATAATAAGTAATACTGCAGGCTTATTCACCAAGCATGCTGTCTCCCGTCTCTCCCTTAAAATTAATTTATTCAAATTATAGTTTTTGGAATTTTTAAGTATACTTAAATATCACCGTTATTTTCAAATACTTGGATTTTTTATGTAATTTAAGGATTGTCCTGTGTTGATACAAGCTTATATTTTCAAAATGAGAGCCACCATTTTTTATTGTAATTCGTTTAACTGATTATTTTTTTTTTAAATTTAGATGAATACAAATCGTAATTCGAACTTTAGCTGTGAAATGAATGACATACTTTTATGTTTTCATCTTTGATTTTATATATCTATGATTACTGTAGTTTTTTTAGATTCTGAGTGAAACGATGAATGTATTTTTAATATATATTTTGCGATATCATATTTTTTAAGACCTATACACAGAGAAATTAAATAGATGATATTACACACATATATATGCTCGTACGGTATTTTTTATATAATATTTACACGTTCCAATTGTAAGAATATTAGGAAGTATTTCTGCTATGTACTCGATTGATTTTTTTCTTGAATCCGAGTGGTGTCTGTGGTGTCGGCCGTCGTCGTCGTCGTTATAAACAATATTTTTTCAGGTGCTCCGATGCGCGAGCGTTTGATGATATTGCCCGTCCGACGTGTCCCTTGTCTTGTCGGTGTAATTATTGTGTTCTCCTCTCAGACAAAATGCACTTGTATACTGTGTTTGAAAAAATACTGCACAGACGTAATATTATACAACCGATACTGCGCTGAGGATGTGTATAATATATATACATATATATATTTATGGTTTTTTTTTAATGAGTGATTTTTACCAGTTAAGACTTTTCTGAAAATAAATCGGTCGTTTTATTTTTGTTTAATTATACTCTATGCAATAGATTTTTACTGTGGACACATCCTAATCGATGCAGAAAATCGTTGAATACTTACATAAAAGTTCAAGACAAACAACGCTAGTTTAATATCTGATTTTACATTTAAACCAGAGCTCGGCTTAGGCAAGATTTTTATGACTAAGTTTGTCCACACACACCATAATTTTTTTTCCGTGGATTTTATCCTGAAAATAACATAATGACAAAATAAAAAGTAATAATCTGTTTGAATCTTCGCTTTTAATTTTCCAATTGTATTTAGATTTTTCAAAGACCCAAACTTTATTAAAATGCTATTTACCTCACAAGAATGTAAAACGAAAGAAAAATCATTTAATATTCTGAAGCCTGATTGGAAATATTCGTGCACGGCCGATGGGTTTACGTACTACCTACTAGGTACCTATATGACCTACAAATACAGGCATATTGTTATCGGAAAATACGAACCGAACACAAAATGTCATACTTATTCGCGATACGAGTTTACGCGTCTCGTTAGTATAGTTTCACGGGAATGAGGCGAATCCGGAAAAATGGCATCTAATACCGTAAGCCTAAGTGACGAAAGGGTCACAAACAGATTAAGACACGATCGCAGGAGCTTTATGTTTGCCCAACCATAATTCTACGCCATCACCGACCACCATACCCAGACAATACGCGTGAAATACAACTGTATAGTATACCATATCTATACATATATGCCATTCAACATTATATAGTTGTTGAGGTGATTATTTTAACGACAAACGCACATGATGGCTCAAAGTGTATCAGAATGTCTATCGAAATATTTTTGTTTATATTATAATATAAACATTATCATTTTTGAAAAACTTTTATTATTTTTTATTGTTATCATTATTGAACGTTTTACTTTTTTTTTGTGACACCAGCTTACTACACAGAAATTCATTTATAGGAACTATTCCAAACGTAATATTTTTTTTTGATAATCTTAGTACCTACGTAAAAAGTCTCTCTTTGAAAATTATATTATAGACGATAATTATCATGTACGTAATTACGAAAAGTTTCAAGCCCCTTAAAATTAATATTTTTTTAATTATGGTATAATAACAAAAATCATTAGGGGAATAAATTTAAATATCTAATGTCGTCAAAATATTCAATTCAATTTCATGCAAACTAATGTAGGTTTACTCTAAACTTTTTTTTCAATTCTAGTGTAAAGTTATGAACAGCTCATAAGAAATCTAATTTAAAATCCTTCAACATAAACTAAACAAACATTTTAATTTGAAAAATGTTAACTATGATATAATTTGCACATTTTCGTGATTCAATATTGAAGTTTCCAAATAATTTCAACGATGTATCTTTGAAATTTTTAATTTCCGTATGAACAATTTACAAATATCTAAGGGAAACCTTCTATTAGATTTCCATTTTATTTGACTTAACCTAAACTAACGATTTTGGAAACAAATATTTCTAATGTGTGTAGTTTTTTTGTAGTAGACCAACATTATTTTTAATAAATTGTCGATAGGGAATTATTTTTCTTGTCACACTCAACATTTTTGGTAAATTTTTATAACACTCGACTGAAAACCCCTAGGGTACTAAAAGTTTTTTACTTTTTAAGCTATATATCTTCCCATATACTTTTAATCGTTAAAAGAAACACACGAATATATTTAACGGGAATTTAATTTTGTATAAACTAATTCCAATCTTAGTATGCGTTTGATCATATATTATAATTTGCTTGATTGTAAGAAATTATATTATATAAATAAATAAATAAATATACATATATAGAATTATAGTAACAACTTATAGTATATACACACATATATTCAATTAGGACATTAGGTTGTAAATATTTGTTCTGTTAATTGGCACAATTATATCAAACTTGTGATCAGCTTAAAAGTTCATAGATATTTTAAAATACCTAAATATACCTACTGATTTCTTCACAAATTAAATTAATATTTGATTAATTTCAATATATTATGTCAATAAACTAACACTTTATTAAATTTGTTTATAAGCACAAGACTACTAACTAGGTAATATTTTTTTATAAATGCTTTAATTATGATTAACTTTACTCAAAATAAAAATAGGTATTATTTGCAAAAAATATTCTAAACTTATGAATTGCGAAAACTGATAACAGTTTTAACGTTATATTCATGTTAATGGCAACAGTGTTGGAAACGTAGTGTTGTAATAAAGTGCCTAATCGCAATTTAGTAACTTATTATTTAGTCAACTAATAATAACCCAAAATGTAGGAGAGGGCCGGTAATATTAATTTAAAATATGACTATCCCTTACGAATTACGATACCCAGGGTGAGAACTTAAACACTTTACACACCCTTATAAGTTATAATGCATCTTAATTGTTACGTCTTTTACAAGTTATGTGTATAATATTCTGAACAATACGTATTTTACATTACTTTTGATAGACGCATAAAACATAGTATATTACAAATTTATTTAGGTATGAGATAAATGTAATGTTCACCGTTGGGATCTTAATGAACGTGAACATAACGTAAAATATTCGCACTCCTTATACCGAACATAAACCGATGTAGTCTCATTAAAAACAAAAAACTCAAGAAACGACAACGATAAAACATAGAAAAATAAATTTTATTTTTTTCAAAAACGTTGTTAGTAATGATTTAAAATAATATAAAAAAATATTTCAAAAAACGTTAATAGGTACTTCTCAGTACAAAAAAAGGTGTTTATCTATAAGACTGCAGTTACATTGTAAATATGTACTCATGTACCTATATCTATTTTATTTAGACCAGCGTTTCTCAACCATATGGTCGCGAATAATTTTTAATGGGTCACCAAAAAATTAAAACTTTGATATTATGTAATTAATATTTTGACTTGTTATTAATATAAGTAATATGAGTGAAAGTAAATAGTTTTTTAGTAATGGTAATAAAAAAAATTAAAGGGACAGGGGTGGGTAGCCTTCCATTGAAAATAATTTTCAAAAAGGTCACATGAAAAATTGAACAAATATCTTGGGACGCCAACACACAAAGGTTGAAAACCGCTGATTTAGACCGTTCTTGTGCGCAACTGTCTTAAAAATCACCTCGCTAGTGACACATAATATTATGATGCACGACGTACTCACATTATATAATATTGTATAATATTAAACACGAATTTATTATAATTCCTGCTAACAGTTCAACCATGCAAAGGTCATTTTATTTTATTTTATTTTATTTTAATAGGTATATACATAATATGTGTCTGTGTGTCTGTGAATTTTATATATATTTATGACACTGAGCGCAATGCGACGTATGCAAAATGCAAATGTGCAGGAAAACAAACTTTCTATATTTCAGTGTTTTGAGCATACCTATGTTAAAACTATTAATTTCATGAGAACTCGTTTATTTCGCACAGAGAAATGGGTAATAATATGCTATTTTGAGCGAAAAACGAGAATAATAATATACATTTCACATATTCACATATTAGTGCACACGTTGCACCTACCAATTCAATATAGCAATTTCGAGTATAATTTGAATAACTCAATATAGGTATTCCTTTTATGGGTTATCCGTGTTTCATTATTCATATTTATTACGATAAATTGTTCAAAAGACCGTTTATTATTATTTTCCTTCATACTTACACCGTTTTCTCAACACACACGCACATATATAATATTTTATATGCATACACATTTTTAGGACCGTTCCAATATCGCATACGAGCATACCTATACGTGTATAATATTTTATCTGCGAGTTTACCCTCACGTATTTGAATCTATAATATTATTTAAATAACATGTATATATAATGTCCTTTAAAAAAATTCGAAAACAACAAACAACATTTTACAAATCAATATACCCAAAAACCCACACGAATAATCTACAAAAAGAATATACCCCCAAAAGAGCACAATACCAACTAATACTATAAGATACTATTTCACAAATTGCATTGTTGTAGTGTCTTAACCTCGGTTTCTAACCTAAACTTACATGATTTATGTTAATATTTAATTTAATTTAATATTCGGCGTAGTTATTAAAAAAAAAAAAAAAATCCGTGATCAAATTTTAGATGAAAATGTTAACCCTCCCCCTCATTGCTTTTCTTCCCCTAATAAATATAATATTATTTATACACGATAAATTAAAAAAAACTTTTCATAATCCTAGTTAAATTTTTCCAATAAAAAATAAATACTGATGACTATGACGTGTCGACGAATTTGTAAAGTTCAAACACATCGTGAAAGTATTGGTGAACATAGCAGATGTGAAAAAAAACTTAAAAGTATATTAAATACCGTACAATTATTGGG